>JAFBJR010000010.1:1059426-1135941 GCA_016785285.1 Brachirus orientalis
GTGAAGTGTTTTGTCGCGTACTTCCATGTGTGCACCCAAGTTAAGCCACGCGACACAAAACGCAGCATTTACGCTGGAGTGTGCTCACCAAGTTGTTTGTAGCTGTTCTATATCCAAATATAGTCCGTGCTGAGATGTTTGAGCGGGGGAGATAGCGTTCATTACGTCCGCGGCGCGGTGATGACGTCGTGATGACGCCGTGATGACGCGGTGGCCAGCCGCGGCATCACACTCTGCTTATCACACACAGAGAGATGTGCTTCAGTGATCCTCGTCCTTCTCTTCCTCATCAGTTATATGCAGATTGAATGTTTGTGCAATTCCTTATCCTCGGCAGTCTAATGGAGTTGTTGAGGGAACAGGGGCTCAGTAGACGGTGGAGGCAGAGGGTCCACCGACCAAGGAGCACACACTTTGAGCAGACTCACACAGGTGTCTCCTCCAGCGAGGTTACAGGACTTATATCTACTGCTGTACACCTGTCGCTTCCTCCTCTCCATGAGTAAACTGTTATACTACTAATTTGTGCCGAGAATCACTGCGTGTCATCTTCATGTAAAACAAAATATTTCTATCATACCCGCACAGATGTGAGACCGTGCATCCACGTTTTTTAATCAAACGTCTCCCCTGGGGCTCCCTGCTATGTCTGCTATCTAATAG
The DNA here is from genome assembly GCA_016785285.1 of Brachirus orientalis. NCBI lineage: Eukaryota > Metazoa > Chordata > Actinopteri > Pleuronectiformes > Soleidae > Brachirus > Brachirus orientalis. The sequence continues at coordinate 1,060,090 of JAFBJR010000010.1, forward strand.
TATTTACATTTCAAAAACAACCTGACCACAATAACATTTAGGCACTTAAATTTTTCAGGCACAGAATTTTATTTAGTGCTTTACTTTTTTCTGACAGCGGAGGAAGACCATGGCAGATACAAACAATGCAAAGATACAAAGGTCAGGGAACATTTCTCTGTCTGGAAAACTCTCTGAATGTGAGTTTGTCAGTGATGGAGAATTCTCGGTTAACACAACAGCTGAAGTGCCTACTGTGGCCCCATCCAGACGTGGTATCAACTGTCCTCAGTGATTCAATTGCAAGAACAGTTCAAAAATAAATGTATGGCATATGGGAGCTAATTAGGTTATGTTTCCATCATGGCATGGTTCGGTTTGGTACAGTATGGTACGTTTTGGGATGGTAAAGCCCTGAGTCGGGCTTATGTTTTGACAGAGAACAGCACCTTCACTCGGATGGCCTTGTCAGTGAGATACCTCACGGAAAAAAACTGAACGTGACACAACAACAACAACAACAGACAACAATGGCAGACATCAACCAGCAGATGTAATTTTGTGCTAAAACCTGAGGCTCCATTGAAGACAGAACTTTATCTGCCCATGAGTGGATCACTCAGGATGGCTTTTAATACCAGGTCTGAACAGGCTGTCTGAGACACAAAGAGAAAGAGATGACAGGTTATTAAATTATTTCAAACATTATTTCAGTTCTTACGCACATTCTTGGCAGAGACTATACACACAAAAGTAGGTGCGTAATTGACTTTTAAACTAACTCTGTGACTAGCCGGTTTAATGCCTGTATTCCATACTGACAAATCAATACCTCACTCCACCTTTAGGCTCAGCACAGCAGCTCCTATAGGATATCCATAAATTGAGTGGATGACGGCAGCCAAGTCCAAACCACCTACTCCGATTAAACCCCATCATGAGGAGGGACAGGTATAGGTCACATTGTCCAAGTGCTGACAGAGATTAATTGAGGCCATGTGACTTTGTGTGCCCCCCCCCCACGTGGCGTCTCTGTCCCCGGCCTTAAATAACCTTGTGGGGAGGGGACCCAGCCACCTTGCCGACAGTAACAGGTGAATATTTTATGAACCGCAGGGATTCGAGAGAACCTGGTACCAATCTCTTTTTTTAGATGGCAGCTAATGGCTTTAGGGAAAGGATTAGAGTTTACTTTCTCTTTCTCTGAAGATCATTTCCACTGTCAAGCTGTCTCAATTGTTTGGCAAAGCCAAGTGTCATGTTAATGTGCCCTGACACTTGGAGTGTCTCATTTTGAAAAGTGGAAGGCCAAATTTACGAGAGAGCACCCTCATAAACTGTGGATTTAAAAACATAAAAAAAGGCACAACCTTGATGGCTATTTTGGAAGCAGATGCAACGATAAATTGCAAAGGAGGCTTTGCCTGTCATTTGTTTTTCAAATCTTCAGCTGCCTGGGACTCTGTCTCCATCTGCTAATGTCAACCTGTCTGGCTGTGACAAACGCATGAGTTAAACCACTTCTTATGCCTGTGCCTCTTTCATTGTTCATAGGTACAAAGTGTGCAGGGTTTTCATAAAAGGACTGTTGATTTTCAATCTCAGGCTCATTTCCATGTGTGCAGTGGAAGAAGGCTACAGCTGGAGGTGTACAGTATATTTCCATATATCTATACATATATATATTTCCACATATATATATATCTGTGTGTATGTGTGTGTGTTGAATGTCAAATATTACTGGATTGGCTTTGATTTTCTGGAGTTTCCCCCCTCACATATGAAAAATGCAGCAAGATATGTCAGTTTCTAGAAGTATGACTGTAGGAAAAGTTCAGGAAGATGCCTGGAGTGACATTTCTGAAAGCAGCTGTATATTTCCCCTCTTGTAGGGTGATTCAGCCGGGAAGGTTACGCCCATCAGATTCTTGGACCTCTGGTTCTCCCCTGGTAGCTCAGTTTTTAAGAAGAGTTGTTCTATACCTGGTTTTTACCAGTGATGTTTCTGCAGCAGAAGTATTTTGCGACCTCGCTGCACTACAACTGTACTAGGAATGTATGATAATATCGGAACAACATAGGTAATATTGGCCTTAAATGTATTTTTGATATTAGCAATCACAATATATTGGGATATTGGGTATTGGCAAAAAGTCAAAAATTGTACATCCCTAAAAAAAAGTTATTTTATTCATATGTACTCCATTGCATAAATGTGAACATAGCATTGGTAGCTCATGGCAGACTTGTTTGGTGCAGGCTTGATTTTTAAATCAGGACTTGATCTTGAGTCATCAAGAGTCATGTTTAAATCTTTTGTGCTGCAACAATTTTTTTTAAATTTTTTTTTTAAACCGCTGTTACCTTAACGTACCTGCAGTGAGCAATTTAATCTTTATTAAGCTCACAAAACTCAAATGTTCAGACAGACACCGGTCCTCTCCTTTTGAAATGAAATGAGCCAGTAACTAGAGTTATTGATGTTTGTGCAATTTAATGACCTCGGCACTTCTTCTGTCCCCACAGTCATAGACAAATCATGATTATTTGATAATATTATGTAATAATTGTGATTTTTCTGACAGATATTGCAGTTGTGACTTCGTACACTATATAATCAGGCATCGCTTAATTTTTAAAAAAGTGCTACCACATATGGAACCATAAAAATATTTGCTAATATTGTAGATTCTTACACCATAAACCATGAATGTGTTTTGTTTTAACTGAGCATTGAACATAATACAATAATAGAACAATTACATTGCAACCTTTTCTAATTGCATGTAGTTTCAAGTTGCAGTTTTGTTGATGAATGAATTGTTCAGCTCTTATCATGGACACCGTCATATTTTGTCCCATAATGTGATCAGTATTCAGTGTCCCTGGTTCGACGTTTTACCCTCAGCCTAGTCTTACTGTTTTTCTTTGGACTGTTTCGTCCGACGCACTGACCCCCTGTTGTCCTGTCCGTACGTTTAAAATCTCTTCCTCCATATTTATATCAACAATTTTTAATCCATCCTTGATTAAAGCAGAACTTTGTAAGTTTGGTCGCTTTTCACCTTTTGATCTATGGAGCTCCCCCTACAGTTTTGGAGTGCATATTTTTACGACAGCACCGTAAACATCCATCCGTTGTCAAAGCGTTTTATTCCCACTGTCTTAAAAACACTTCTGATGCTTTCCCCTCTTCCTGTTTTCAACGGAGCTGGCGAACACAAGCTGTGAAGCCATGTCCATGCAGTTGGGAGAACAGCCAACCACAACTGACATCTTTACTATCAACACCTTTACAACACAGAGCACAGAGAACAGAAGAACAGAGAGTTTATCCAAAAGATAAAGATGCACAATTGCAAGATTGCCAGGTCACAATCCATTTTACATGTCTTTCAATTGTCGCCATTTCAAAAAAGCAGGTGTGTGGTTCATGTGTGACCCCTTGCTTGGTCAGGCATCTCTTTTTCACCGACTCTGCCATGATGAACATCTAAAATAAAGCTATCGATACCTTGATCTTATAGCCGATACCTGGCTAGGGTGTGTGCGCGTGTAGTACCACTTTCTTTGTTTAGTTCTTTGTTTCTCTTTGTTTGTGTTTACTTTGTGAGACCTCCTGATACTGAGGACCTGATCATGCAAGGGTAGTTTTCCACTCACAGACAGTAAGGGGGAGTGGAGACAGCCTACAAATCTCCCATTTAACCACCACAAAGGCTAAGAAGATGTTAAATTAGGCTAAAATCCTGCATAGTTTTGGTTTAACAATGAAGGAAGAGTAATACAGATATGGACACAAACAATCTGACAGTAATGATCCAGGATGATAGAATGTAAGGTCACTCGTCGAGGTGGCTGAAGGTGTGTGTGGTTTCTACAGAGACAAAAACATGTCCCTGAGGCATTAATTGAACTTGCTGCGTGACTCTCATGAAAAGTGTTCAAAGTAAGAATATGGCTCTCGTGCGCGTTTATAGAACGGTAATGATTCATGTTGTCACATCTCACTGAAGGTGTCATCTTGGTGAAGGCGTGTGCCACTACAAAGTGTGCATTCTCTCGTTTTTTTCTCTCATTCTGTCTGCCTGAATAAATGTGAGATTCAACTTGCTCTTTATAAACAACAGAGAGGAATCCACCTCCTCCTCATCGCTCCACATTGGCCCCAACCTGGTGGAATTGCTCTCCCCCTCTTAAATCTCTGCGTCAGATGCTCCATTTGTTGTAAATTGCCTATTGTATACAAAGATGTGACATCATTGCATGGGAAGCGGTTCAGGTTTCATCACTCTTTCAAACATCTCCAGCGCTCTTCCTTAACTTCTTTCTTTTCCTGTTTTTTTTTCCAACTATAATTTCCATCATGATGAGACCCGTGGGGGTGATGAAATCCGGGGGAGAGGAGGATATGTCGTCTAGACGTGTGTGTGGTTTGCAGCTGAGATGGAAAAGGGTGGGGTTGGGATAGTTTGTGCGCTGCAGGAGGTCGAGGGGCTATTTAGGCGCAGGGAGCCTCTGCTAGGTTTGCAGATTTTCAGGGGGGGTTAATGGAGATAATTGTAGATATTTTGGAGGCACCGAAGGGGGTCTTAATCATCTGAGGCTGTGCCTCGTCTCCTCCATATCCTCCATCTCCTCCATGTTCTTATGTGTGTGTGTGACATCACCATAAAGAACTTTGGTTTAGATGCAAACGCAAGTATCTCTGTGAGGCAAACACCTGCATCCTCATGTGTACACCCACCCACCTACCTACCAACCACCACGTTTCACTTGAGTAATTACTACCTGGGACTGAGAAGAACGTTGCAGCAAAGATAAAGAGTCAGTCACGGCACCTCTCTCCTCCACTAGGGGTAGTGTGGACTCCTGGGGAATATGGACTGAGATTGCTTTTTCAGATATCCGTAGAGGACACATTTGGAAGAACTCTGTAAATAGCAGGTTCTTACATTGTAAACACTTAATTCCAGGCTGCAGTTCTAGCACGCTGCTTTAAAATGCTATTCAGCTTTCTGCTTTGTGTCAGCAACAAGAGCAGTGGAGTGGAGGGAACAGTATATTTCAGATTAGTTTCTAATTATACCAGCTGCCAGCTCAGGGACGACTTTAGGGATGTGCAAACTTATTTTTCGTTTCCAGACTCATGAAAGTCTGTCAGTGGTCATGCATATTCAATCCAATGCAGAAATCTAACAGAACACATAACAAGTAACACATATCAACTAGAGAAAAGATTCTAAAAGCACAAGGCCGTTTAGTTTCCCATCGTTTCAATGCACTCCACTATCCTATATAAGGTTATGAATCCTGAATCCAGATCTGTATACCTATCAAAGCTGTCCTTTACTATCTGGGTTACAGTGCTCACGGATAGATAGAAAAACACAACCTCCTAAATGATAAAAAGTTTTTTCTTCCAAACTAGGGCTGCAACTATTATTCAATTAATCAATTATTAAACGATTATTAAATTAGTCATCAACTGTTTCGATAATCGGTGATTTGGTTTCAATGTTTTTTCAATAATTGAAACAAGCTTTCAGATTGTTCTGCTCCTTAAATGTGTATATTTTCTGGTTTCTTTGCTCCATATAACAAAGAAATCATTACAACTGAATCATGTGGTTTGTGGACAAAACAAAACATTGGAGACCATCATCAATTCCAGGTTTGAGAAACACCAAGGACATTTTTTCATTTTCTGACATTTTCTGACAAAATGCTGAGGTATTCATGATCAAACATCGTCCTTACAACAAAATCACAGGATTCTTTTTTTCGTGTGTGTGTGTGTGTGTTTGCGTACACATTCATTATTGAACACATTTTCAGTAATTTTAATACATTCTAATTAATTCAACTGTCACCGTGATAATAAAGTGACAGGAATGAGAGGATCTATTTTATGAACTCTCTGGAAGGAGGTCACAGCCAGGCACAATAATAATAATGATAATAATGTAATATTAAAAATGCAAGCAGCATTGTACGGGCCCTTGCAGCCGCCGTCCTGCCAGCAGGTGGTGCTAAACTCAGTGCTGATGTTTTCTGGCCAGGTCTCTTGTCTCGCCTGGGATGTTTTGTGATTGGTCAATTAGGAACAACGTTACAGTGCAAATCCTATTTTGTGGCCAAACAATGACTAAATTCAAAATGGCCGACTTCCTGTTGGGTCAAGTTTATGTTCATAGATTTTTCAGGGTGTGTCACATATGACGTTTTGGCCTGATTGGTCTATGTACATAGACATTATAGACCACTTCCTGTTTCGTGGTGCACTGTCACAATTCACCAATATTCCGATGATTGCCTTGGCCACACCATTTTAAATCTGGGAATGGTTTTGATAACTTTTCATCTTTGATCTGACTTGAACAAATTGACACTTTCTTATGTTGGTATGGTATGGAAAATGACACTGTAGAGTCAATGGCAGCAGAACAGTACACACACGCTTAAGCACCGGTGTGTGCTTGTTTTTTTTTGTTTTGTTTGTTTTTTTAACAAAAATCTCTTTCCGCTGGATATTCCCACCTGATTTGAACGCAGCTTAACCGTGCCTCTCTATTTCTTCTACACTTCTCACGTATTCTCCCACGTCTTGTTTCTCACTTCCGACACTCTTGCCTCACTAAGCTCACTTGAGTCTTCCGGTTGCAGCTCTCCTGAGCACATAGTCACTGTGTTGTAGTGTGTGTGTGTGATTGTCTGGGGTTTTTCTTCCGTGCAGATAATAAAACAGTTTTTTATTATTTTTGGGTTTTTTTTGCATCACGTTTATCGTCATGTAGCTTATCGTCAGCTTCCTGTGTGCAGCTTGTGTTACATTTTTGCAGCTAATAATCCTCAAATCTAGATTTCCCAGCATGTTAAATATGCTCCCTCCAGTTGATGACTTTGAAGGTTCACCTGTATTAGATTGAGAACAATCCACTCTGACAGTGTGTGTATGTGCGCTGCAAAATCACCTGCTGTTCTTGAGCCGGAGATGATCATGAGAACATGACTCATGACTTGTGCTGAGTTGTTCAGATAAGAGTGTGTATCTGTTATATGTATGTTGATATGTTGGGAGTCATTGACCAATGAATGATTTTTTAAGTGTTACCACAGCAGGTCATCCGCCCCTGTCCGCCCCTGTCAGACCACCTCATGTCCTCCTTCACAACATCCATGAACCTTCTCTGTGGTTTTCCTCTTTTTCTTTCCCGCCCGACAGCTCCATCTTCGACATCCTTTGTCCAATATAATCAATATCCCTCCTCTGCATTAAACCAAACCATCTCAACATTGACTCTCTAACTTTTTTCTCCAAACCGTTCAACGTGAGCTGTCCCTTGAATATGCTCATTTCTAATCCATCCTAAAGTATGTTTTTTTCTTCTGCTTTGTCTGGCCGACAGCGTTTTCTGACTCATGGCATTTTTGCCTCAGGAACTGTCATACTAAAGTTAAGCTGAAAGGGTAAGATTTCAGAGTCACAGAATAACACATTTGATGAAGGCAGCAGTGTGGATCACAAATTTCCTCTCTTAACAAAGCAACACAAACATGTTTCGGGTCAGTGCCAAACCTCTGTGTTTTGCTTTAATGAAGAAATTAATATGTAGGTCAGATCTGCAATTTGGAAGGCAAGAATATCTTAAAAAAAAATTAATAAGACACAAATCATTTAAACGGTCTCATAACAAAACATTTCTTTGTCGGAAACTGTAAAGGAAAATAATAGAGCACTGGCTGCATTATAATCAAAATTTCAAAGTTTTCCTTTGCTGTTCTTATCTATTCTAATTCATTCCCTTCTGTTTCTTTTTTCTCTTTTTGTTTTATACATTTGGTATTTTGTTGCTGCAACTGTTCATTTTCTTCCAGTTGCAAACCCAGCAGTACAGCACCACAGCTTCAGAGCCGACTCCCGCTGTGCTCTCACATCCTCACATGATGCTGGGTTTCTGTCCGTCAAAGCCTGGGTTGGGGTTGCAGGACTCCGTGTGCCCCTGAGGATATAGCCACAGACAAAATAATATATGGATGTGTGAAAATGCAGAATGTACTGCTCCAATAACTGTCTCAAATTAAAAATTGACTTCAAATAGCTGTGACATCAGTGCAGCAGCAGCTCAAGCTTATTAAGACAAACACAGCACTTTTTTGGATGAAAAATGGAATATTTACACTTGTAAACATTAAAGCCACCACTTTATGTGCCATGTAAAGTGCTGCTCAGCCCGAGATAACAGTTTTATAATGTCATCTTTGCCTCCGAGGAGAAAAACATCACTAACTTTGTACTGGGGAGTAATTAATTTCCAAAGCCCTGCAATATTAACAAAGGGTTTCATAGAAAAAAGGCATACTTTTGAGTTGCATTATGGGAATGGTAGAATCATTTTTTATTCTACCATTCCCATATGACATTGCATTTAAAATCTCGTTTGCACCAATTTCTGGTATGTTTCATGTGAGTAATATCATGCTGATGTCGTACTCTTAAAATAGCTAATGGTGGTTAGCTCTGGGGCAACAACAAACTATAGCATTTGTTACAAAAAGTTGGTTGTCAGTATCACTGTTGACGAGTTAAACATATAAACAAAGTTGTAATAGTATGACTTTTTCCACCTTTTTAGTGGTGTATGCCCCCATCCACATGAGGAGACGGATAATTCCATTTTTGCCACAGTTGTCATACAGCATATGGATTGTTTATCATAACAATCCATATGCCCTAAAGCATTGGAACCTCTGTCGTTGTTCCACTCCGTCTGAATCCAAAATCTGATTTATCAATCTGTTTCTTGAGAAACTACAAAACCTCTTGGAACAGCACACAGATGTAACCAGCAGCAGCCTTACAGGCGACCACTGCCAGCCATTTCCTCCTCCACAAAAGAGAGGATTTCCTCCGAGTCTGAGTGATTCTTTCTTCAGAAGAGACTCAGTTTCTTACATAATCATTTCAAAGCCCTGATGCTGACACTAATGTGGTGCTGATGTGACAAAAGATGAAGCATTTCTTTATTTGTGAAGAACCGAAAGTATAACTTCACGTTCCTCAGCTTGTCGCAAGTTGCAGCTGATCATCTAATATTTTGCTTGAAAATAATATTATGACTTTATTCTTGTAAAATTAATATTATGACATTAGTCTTGAAATATTACGACTTGTAATATTACAGCTCTATTCTTGAATATTGATTTTCTTAAGTATGGCCCCAATACTCGTATTTGAGAAATTTGAATAACCTGAGAAAGTGGGAACATGCAAGTTAGGACAAACTGTTTAACGGCAACATTTTATATAAGCTAAAGTTAAACAAATGCTGGGCAAAACACAAATGCATAGAACACATCTATACATCTTCAATACGAGTGAGGGATGGGTAATATGGCCAATAATATTCCGTCTCTACATGGTCAAGCATTTACAATGCTCCTCTAATCCTCACGCATGCACACACACACACTCATTCACTTACTCTTTCACTCACTCACTTCCAAGTCAAAATAAGCATTCATTCTGTCGTGGACAAGCACAGTTTCTGCAAATCTCATCAGAGGACATCTTATCTTGAAATGTGATATGCAGTATTTGAAAAACAGGATGTCTGCTCTCGCAAAAATAACCAGTAGAATCAAAGTAATTGGATTTGGCAAAAAAAAAAAAAAAAAAAAAGCTTTAATGGGATCAAGTGAACAGATGCATGTGTTGAAAATAGTCACTAATGTGATTATAAGAAATCCGGTTAATTATTCCAAATTAATGCTGCTACTGGGAGATATTGTGCGGAATAACAAATGCACCTATGTGTGTTCATATTTGCAGCAGGTTACGGTTTCTTCTCATACTTTAAATTTGCTGTTTGATGTTAATAAGTTAATAAGAACCTGGCAAGAAGTAGCTTCTGAAAAGAAGAAACACAAATAACGCATATGTAAAGAAAATCACTAAATATAATTTCAAAGTACTGCGTTTTGCACGTTGCGGGGAGTTGGATGTGAGAGGTGTGAAAGAAACATTTTTAATTTTTCCTCTTCATGCTCATTTGTATTTGTAAGACTCCAGTGTTACCAGTGCAAACCCGTGCTGAGGAAGTTTCTGATTGGTTGACCCTCATAATTCTCTTTTTTCATCACCCTCCAGAATTATCAAAAGCTATTCTCTTCGGATTGTGTCCGTTTCTTCTCCCGAGTGTCTCGTGTTTACTTACAAATACCCATAGTCCTCCCCCTATAGTGTGGACAAGCACTTACAGTACACACTAACACTGATTGGCTTGACTTAGCGTCTTCTGTTAGCACTAGCTCAGAGATGCAGATGAGACTGAGGCTGAGACAGAGACTGATACAGAGTTGAAATCCACGACATAAAAAAGGGAAGGAAATGGGGGAATAAACTTCTATTGAAGTAAAATATGAGGATCAGTAATGTGCCTCCATGTGCTGATTAAGAAGACCCAGGGGTGGAAGGAGTGGTTTGTTGGGATTTCTTCTAGACCCAGACTTGATTTCCTAGTGGAATAGTTCAGCACTTCTGGCTCCTTTTCCCCTTGCTACAACACATACTTGCAGAGACACTCCACTACAATGAGAGACGATATTCATTATCACCCATGAGCGCTCTGCAGGATTTCAAGGGTCCTCTCCAAGTGTCGCTGTGCACCAATGTCTGACTGAAGCTACGTGCTCCTCTTGAGTCCTTGGGTTGTCTCTTCTCTATCTCGGTCCAGGCCTGAAGGAAAGATAACTTCCTGCTGCCACAACTCATAAATGTCCATGAGTATGGGACTGTGAAAGAATGATGGCAGAAGTTCATACTGTAATATGAACTTAATTATTTTAAGGGACATAAACAACTACTAACAACTACAACTAAGATATACTGTAGGTCAGGTATTTTATAGATCAAGCATCCTGTGGATTAGACATAGTGTATGTATATTGGTAAATATGTGATTTAGTATAGTTTGGTCAGGTATAGTTTGGATCTGGCAAAGTGGGGATCGGGCATACTGTGACTCAAGCATAGTCGGCCATTCTATGAATCAGAAATGTGCATATAAGTCATAATGTAACATCATGGAAATGGGCAAATAGGCTTTTAGTAGTCAACAGGATACCCTTTGTGTATTTTTATAATTATCATGCCACCACATTATACATTGTACAATGTAAGCAAAATGAATTTAACTTGGGTTAGTCATAATGATGGGAATAATGTCTACATTAAGGAAAAAATTCATATTTAAAAGTGGTTTAAAGTGGTGTATAAAAACCTGCTTGACCTACGTTTTGGGTGCATATTTCATTTTTCCCCAACGGCCCTGTGTGCAGTAAACACAACCCAGCGTTATCAATAAAAAAAAACTCCCACACACTGTAAAACCCTTCTTAATGACATCCTGGTTGCTACTGTTATAATGGTGTAACATGACACTTCATGAGGTGTTAGAGCTGATGTGAGCTCCTGTTAAGAGCCTGGATGTTGAATGGGCGCTCACACTCTGCCTTCTGCTCACTGACACGTACAGTTCGAGCAGGAGAAGACATATGCATCACTTGGTGCATCGCAGCTGGATGTTGGCAAGATGCCTATTACCTCATCTTGGAAGGACACACTGCTTACAAATACACGCAAATACTCATCAGGGTTGAAGCTGTGCAGTGTTTCTTTCTATGGCTTTCCCTTCAGAAGTCATTAAAACATAAAGATCTGCTGTGATTAATCATGAATAACCACGTTTTCATCGTATTGCTGAAGCTTCTAATTACTAATGTAATTACTGATTTTTAAATTGGGTGTGCATTATAATTATCAATAAATTAGTGAAAATGGTGTTGTTCACCGTTGGTTTTGGTGGCCCAGCAACAGCGTGTTTGTTTATCCCGATTTAGGACAGACTACTTCTCTCGTTTGAGCTCTTTATTTTCTTATGCAAAATGGAGGATGAAAATACTCCGCCGAAGACCTCAGTCCAGTACAAAGACCCGCTGAGAACAAGAATGCTCTACAGTCGTCTTTGCCGGAGTGAGCGTATAGATTGAATGAAACATTAACTTTTATAGAAATGGAATGAAATGGCATGAACATGATTGATAAGACTAGGTGGGGAGTGGCCGTGGTTTAGAGTTGTGTCCTTCCTTGGTACCTCCCTAAATCATATTGTTACATTATAAAAAGTATCTTTTCTGAATTGTACCACAGCTCATGTATCTAGTTATATGTTAAAAAGTTCTTTCGGGGAGTAACATACATTCATAAAGTTTTTAACAAGCAAAATATTGCACTTCAGCGCTGGGATTTATGGCTCTTTGAAGGGAGCCGGATCATTCAAAAGACTGCTTCGTTGTTATATTTATTTATTTTTTAGAAGCCAATGAGGTGTAATTCATCAACATGATTCAAACTTACATATCCCACCAATTAATACTTTATTGGTAGAAGTTATTCTAAAATATTGATTAAATTTAATTTGTTTTTTTTGCTTTCTCTGTAAACATTCCGTAAGGTGGTGCCATATCCTCATGCTTTGACAGTGAGATCACTATTTAGGCTTTTCCCTCACCTAAAAAAACTCTGAGGCACAATAAAAAAAATTAGCACACTACAATTAACAGTATAATAAAATAAAATAAAAATACTTCAAGATTTTCCACACAAGAGCACACAAACACAAGCACACAATTATATATAAGAAGTGCTGGAGTCTGTAGCAACAATGATGGCATCCAGATTTTCAACTTCCCAGTTGGAAGTAAAGGGGAAACTTAAGTTACAAAGATCATACCACTAACTTTGGCAGGTTTCAGTCCATCCTCTACGCTCACTTTTAACATGTTTTATAGCAGTGATCCATCTCTGCTGTCCTCAGGATCTTTGGGGATCCAGTAAAATGTGTTTTACTGTTGAGTGTGGAGCTCAGCGGAGCTCTTTTTGACCTTAACAAACCTAAATCTATGCAGAATGCTCTCTTTCAGTACAAGGATATAATCGCTGACATTTAAGGTGAGGGTCAGGTCTGCTGCATTAAGAACATACTGATGTGTTTGCTCTATGACACCACCTCACTGCTGCTCCATGTATAAAATATCGACAGATGTTTGAGAGTGTGAATGTTAAACGAGGTTGGGTTCTGTCGTGTCAGTGCGGCCTCACTGGTCCAGCTCCAGTGATGGATGGAGAGCTTTAAAATACTATCTGAACAGAGGCTTAAGTGTCATGAAGGATATTACTACATTATATATTTTAATTCCCTGTCCAATGCTGAGAAGAAAGACATTTAGTGCTGACTTTTTATTGCCTTTTGTGGTTTTGTCAGTGGCCCTTGAGAAGGCGTCATGCTGTGAACACAGGAGTGCAGGGCCTTGCAGTGATAATTACAGGCACGCCGCACACAACGGAAATTACAGACCCACTGGGAAATCCACTTTGCTTGATTGTTTTTGGTGCAGTGCCTCATGTCCCATCCGAGCTTGGCTTAATTTTTACGTTTGAGCTGCTTCTACCGGGTGACGGACTATTTATTAAGGGAGAAATGCTGTCATATGTATGTATTAAAAAAAACATTAGTTTGTGATACAAATTTGATTTTTGTTAGCAAGCCACCTCTGATTGTTTTCCATGAGTAACATCGTTATGTTCAGTCCATCTAAAAAGGCTTGTTTGCATTTACACAGTGGCAGTGCAGGGGCGGGTGGGAACAAGCAAGATTTAACCCATCAAACTGCTAAACTACCAGATTTTAGTGCAGTAGAATCCACTCCACTGAAACTTTTCATAAATGCTTCTTTGCGTTTTCAGTTTTTTTAGAGCCAAACACCCATATACTCAGAACCACAAAGTCATGTGGAACTGGTAGACCTAATCAACACTGTATGAACTCATTTGACAATGTTTTTGCTGAAAGATTCATTCAGACAGGTGTCGCTGACCTAGAGTGATTGCTCAGTTTCCTTTTTGCTACATCCACACTATTCCTTTTTCATTTGTCAATATGCCTGCTGTCCACATTACCATGGTATTTTCAGCCCTGTAAATTAAGAAGTCTGAAAACACTGCCGGCTCTTTTTCATTTTAAGGGTGCTTCCACAATTAGCTTATTGTTCCAAAACCGGTTGCGTTTCTCCCATATATTGGTTCTAATTTGCTTGGGGCGAACACAGCAATAACACGCTGTAGTGAGCTGCTCGGTTGCGATCGCTCCACATAGCGGTTTGTTTGCAGTGTGTACACAACTGTCCCACAAACTGGCATGACTACTCTACCCTGTGGCAAACACTGGCACAAAGCAAAAGAAGAATAGTTGCCACCTCTTTTTCAGTGAACTGCCTTCAGCTTTAATTACAGCATGCATTTGCTGTGGCATTGTTTCAGTAAGCCTCTGCAATGTCACAAGACTTATTTCTGTCCAGTGTTGCATTAATATTTCACCAAGATCTTGTACTGATGATGGGAGAGTTGGACCACTGCACAAAGCCTTCCCCAGCACATCCCAAAGATTCCCAATGAGGTTAAGGTCTGGACTGTGTGGTGGACAATCCATGTGTGAAAATGATGTCTTATGCTCCCTGAACCAATCCTGACACTGTCATCTTGGAATATACCCATGCCATCAGGGAAGAAAAACTCCACTGATGGAATAACCTGGTCATTCAGTATATTCAGGTAGTCAGCTGACCTCATTCTTTGGGCACATAATGTTGCTGAACCTACACCTGACCAACTGCAGCAACCCCAGATCATTGCACTGCCCCCACAGGCTTGTACAGTAGACACTAGACATGATGGGTGCATCACTTCATCTGCCCCCCTTCTTACCCTGATGCTCCCATCACTCTGGAACAGGGTAAATCTGGACTCATCAGAACACATGACCTTCCATTGCTCCAGAGTCCAATCTTTATGCTCCCTAGCAAATTGAAGCCTTTTTTTCCTACTGGCCTCACAGATTAGTGGTTTTCTTAAGGCTACACAGCTGTTCAGTCCCAATCCCTTGAGTTCCCTTCACATTGTGTGTGAAGGGAACATTGCTCTTACTTTCACTATTGAACACAGCCCTGAGTTCTACTGTTGTTTTTCTACGATTTGATTTCACCAAACGAGATCAGCGATCAGATCATTTAGGATGTTTTCCTCGACCACATTTCTTCCCCACTACCCTTCCCGTTCTTAAGCCAATTTTAGTAGTTTCTTAAATCTCCTTAGATGTTTTCTCTGCTTCATGCATGCCAATGATTTGACCCTTCTCAAACAGACTAACATCTTTCCCATGACCACAGGATGTTTCTTTCCACATGGTTGTTTAAGAAATGAGAAGCGACTTGTTGCATCAGTTGGGGTTAAATAACTAATTGCCTTAACTTAGCTTAGTTAAATCCAGGTGGCGACTTTTTCTTTGGTCCAGGCAGTGTATATGATATAAGGCTATAAATCAAGCAGCTCCCCTGATGTGTCTTTGGAATACAAACTGTTCAGTGAGTAGGTCATTATCTGCCTCCAGAGTGCGTCTCCTCCTTTGTAGGTGTCTCGATGCAGCAGCAGTGCATCTTCTTGTCATCATCAGATAAATGTCATTTTCTTCTCAGTGTAGCCTTGCTCATTCAAACTATCAAAAGAACGGGAATAAATGCTCTTGCACACAGTCACTGGCGTTAATCCATTTTCATTTACAGCACTCTGAGTGATTTCCATTTTCCCACAAAAATGGCCAATCACAAAACTGTTTTAAGAGCGTTGCATTGAGGGTGTATCGATGTTGTATGTCGAGAGGTCCTGGAGTGATGGCATAAAGATCCAGCAGGAGGCAAAGGTTGAGTTTTTGCCATTTATTTGCAATACCACCAGTGGAAAACAGTGAGCCAGTGACAAAAAAAAGAGAAAAAATATACCAAAAAGAAAATGTAGAAAAAATATATCCATACGTGCTATTTACACTATTTACAAGAAATGAAATAGGCTATGAGAAGCCATACACAACAAAAATAATCAGCCAAAGGCTCAATCAAAGTTTTTGTGGTCTTCCACAGCATAATCTGCTCACGCAACTGAGGACTTTGGAGCACATAGACACACGTCTATTCACCAAGAAGCTCCCCTGCTACTGAGAATCCTCCCCATTATGAGGGATACCTAGGAACAGCCCGCAGGTGGACTATTCCATTACTAATGGAAGCTACAGGGGTGTTTTGCTGTCAACACGACATTACTATTAAATAGAAACATTTTGAGCAGTACCTCTGGCATACAAATGTAATCAGGCCTCATAAAATATAATAAAACACACATACATACACCAATAACAATCATTTGATGTCTTAACCCTTGATTATAACCGCGAGGGTGCAGCCATGTACACTCACGAACATGCCGCGGGAATAGAGGGCTTGCATACATGCACGCGTCTTTTGGGAACGCACGGAAATGCTGTGATACCGGTAAGAGCTGCCTTTTAAAAAAATGCCAGGCAAACATTTGTAGATGTTCTTAGACATTCTAAAACCACTAAAGGTGGAACATTGTACCCAAACAGCATATTTAAATGAATGACACATGCGGAGCAATCGTGGTTTGCGTGCGTGCGTGTAGAATGTATATGCATGTAAATGTAACGCTTGTGACTCTAACTATGTGTGCACCCATAAGCTAGAGGACAAGAGAACACAACGCAGTGCAAAACATGGTGTAATCTTACACGTAGCAGTTCAAATAGTCCATGGAAAAACAGTAACACAGGCAAGGATAGTTTGAGTGAGGGGATGACGTCGCATGTGCTCAATGGCGGCCGCATAGGACGCCGTGATGACGCACCATGCGCAGCATCACAATCGACTCAAGACTACAGTGTAAACATGAATGAACCAAGGTTAATTCTAACATTGTTACAAATTAAAACCAGAATAGGAATGAATCAGAATGAAATACAGGTATAAAAGCACCCTAAAACTCCGGCATAGAATTTTAGTGTGAATGGCTGCAGTTACCCTGAATTGAATTTCAGCTGTGAATGGAAAGCTCTGTTAGCTCTTAAGTTTCAGTGTCACCTTGCTGTCGGTCTCATAACAGAAATCCCTGCTCAGACTTTTTAGGTACTTGGTTAATGTTGTGACGAACTTGACCACCCTTCTTCTGTCCTTTCGTGCAGTTGTTGTCCATGTGGCCTTGTGAAAAATAAAAACAATGGTGGCGTCAGAAGCAGACAACATGAAAACCCAGTCTCATTTGTTTCCACCATCTTGCATCTTCATCCTGACATTTATTCCACAAGCCCTCGCACTCACCACAGGTGCAGCCAATGAAGTCTGTTTCCCTTTCAGCTTCTCCCTCTCTGGGTTTCCCCACAGCTGAAGAGCTTGGCTGAAAGGGCTTAGGACTGGCACTAGAATTAGACTGATTGTACACGCCCCAATTTAGAGTGTCCAATTCACCCAATCATTGGGGTACAATGGGTATTGAGCACCTTGCACAGGGGTACCCTAGCCCTTCACTTCACTTCAGGATTCAAAGTGCCATCCCTCCAGTTACCAGATAGGAATCACACCTCACACTATGCGACTTCAACCCAAAATAATCCCCTCAGCTATTATCATGACTGTATGGATACAGATTACTTCTACTATTGGACAGAAATCCTCATCTGGACATCTATCAGTATGGATGTAGCCTCAGTCTCCAAGGTCTGCAGATTAAATTGCCAAAAAAAAGTATCTAGTGTCTCACAAAACTTTTTATGACCAGGAGCCAAATCTCTATAAATCTGTCAAAAATCCTCCCTCAGCAGGTGCTTTTAGGAGGGGAGGAAGGGAGGAGGGGGATGGTAACAGCACCGATGCCTACTAAAAGACAACACTGCAGCGTTAAGTCAATGTTTTCACACCTAAAATCAAATCCTTGAGGCTTTTAAATGACACATAACGACACTTTGCTCTCATGTAAACCAACATAATGGGGCTGTGTGGCGGATAAGAGAGGCCTTTTGCAATTTTCTCTTCTGAATGTTGCAAGAAAATGTTCACTTTCTGTTTGCCGTCAACACTTAAGAAAAGGTCTGTATGGGCAAACCTCTCCTGCTCTGGTGTTTCTCTCTCTCTCCTCCATCTTTGTGGAGCCAAAATATGAATTAAAATCAATATTTCCTGAGCAGTGTTTATAATATGGGTGCAGCGAAGCTTTATTCTTTCTTAATTTTATGCTACATGTCTTTGAAGTAGAATACATTGTGATGCATGTCACTTTTAAAGCTGCAGGCTCTGTCTGGGGTTTGAGGAAAAATCTATATGGTATTGTATTGTGATGGTGGGCTGCATGAATTCGGTAAAACAAACCCCTCTTTTAAAAGGGATCTCTTCATGGAAATTAGAATAGACATGTTTCCAAAGAAAAAGCAAAGAAAGTACTCCTATCAAGAAACTTACATCGACTGAGGCAATAATAAGTCAAGCAAAGTACATGTGCATATATGGCAGTGATAGTAGGGAGTAATATTCTGTGCTTTTTACATGTGCCTGGTGTCAACACATGTCATTCTTTCTGGTTACCTTATTACCACCATTAATCGATTTACTCCAAGAATGACATTTTTTTTAACTGCTGAAAGTAACATTATTTTTATTGACTCTTTCCAAGTCAATTTCCAAAATAATTCCAAGATTCTTTCCCTTCTTCCTCTTCTTTTGGCTTTTCCCTTTAGGGATCACCACAGCAGATTATGTACAGTGTCACTGCCAAATACCAGAGCAGGACGCACTACCATCTTGTAGACCCTCCTCCCGTCACACATCAGCCATGACACCCGTCTCCACTCACTCCACCCTGCCTGCTCTCTCTTATTCGCCTGTCTTTTGCACTGTCCTTTGTTTTGGATGGTTGACGCCATGTATTTAAACTAATTTCTCTACTTCCTCTACTTCTTGCATCTTCACCAAACCACCTGTCTCACTGTCATTCACACACACACAGGTATTCTGTCTTGCACCTTGTAACTTTCTTTCCTCCTCTCTCCAGTGCAGACCTCCACCTCTCCGGTCTCTCTTCCACCTCTCACACTACAGATTTCAATATCATCTGCAAACAACATAGTCCACTAACCAATTAATTAATTAATTATTTGGGAAGCCTCATAACTGCCTTTATTTCTTATTCCCTGCATTTAATTCATACTTAAATGGCTGCACAATATATAGCAAAATAATATAAATTGCTGGAAGTGCAATATATAAATTGTAAGATGCTGCAGTTTGTTGTAAAACACCATGATCCTGAGTATGAGGATATGAAAAAAGGTCATAAAACATGTTTGTTTGCTGACTCCAAGAAATGTTAGATCGTAATAATATTTATTTTGGTAAACACTAAAATACTTTTTTTATATGATCTGCAGGCACAGCTGGGTTGCTTCTATGCCACAGTGAATCCAATAGTAATTCTCCTTTTCAATAATTATCTACTTGCAAATTAATTAAAATATACAATCACAGAGATGGATTCATATAATTAGAAGCTCCATATTTTTTACTGCCAGTATTTTTCTCTGGATCTCCATATTTGGGTTCTTTACCAAAATGGCCTGCTGCTCCACTTGATGGTAAAAATCCATGTACTTAGATAAGAAGTTGTTTCCATCCGAGCTTTTTAAAACACAATCATATTTTTACAAAGGGAGTAGCAAAACAGATATTGTCGAGGGAACCACATTTACTTAAATTTTTTTTTAATCAACTTTATAATAAAAGATGAGCAAATTCAGTCAAGCATCTGCGGCTGGCGTTGTCCTGCTCTGTGTGGCCGTGGGCCTGTTGGTGCACTGCAGCATGGCAGAGGCAGAACTTGATGTATGTCACATGATGTGAGGTAACGCTGCAGTGGCAGTGTGTTTTCAGCTTCAGCAATAGCACAGTAATAGTGGGTTTTTATTATGGCTGACGAGTTTGAAGAAAATATCTAATTGTGATTTATATGAAGGGTATTGCAATTGTGATTTAAAAAAACAAACAAAAACAAAAAACGTATAAGTAAAACTTGAATTTAAACTTCACTGTGTAACACCATTAAAGTAGAGTACCTGGCGTGAACAGGTGATCATGGACAGATCGTTCAAGTGTGAACACCTCTACACTGCAAAATTGCTTTTCTATGAAGTTTAATAAGCCTCAATTCTGGGATATTGTTCTTAATTTTATCCTATGAAGAAAAAGATATATGCACAAGTTTTTAAGAAAAACTAACTTTGTCTTAATCAGATATTACAGGCTATTTTAATTACCAATAACAAGCTAAAAACAATGGTTTGTGCGTTCACTATTGGTGTATATTCCATTTATGTTAAATTCACTATCACAGATCGGTGTGTGTAAATATATGAAATTGTATATATGATATACAGGTGTATAAATGGTATTATTTCTTAAAGTCATCTTAATCAAGTAATAGTAATAGTAATAGTAATAGCCATTTTAAGTAAACATTTCTTACACAACATTTCTTTGCGTGTGATAAGTACATTTTTCTTGAATTTTAGGTAGTTTTTTTCTCATATTTTGGCCTGTTTTTTCCTCATTTGAGTGAAGCAGACTTCGATTACCCCATTGGCAGATTCTTTTCCTAAAACAAGAACCTTTTAATCGGTTTAAGAGGAGTTGGCTTATTTCTGGTAGGACGCATTAGAGACTGCCTCTTCCACTGAAGTCCCCTGATTCTCTGCAGTAACAATTGTCATCACAACATCCATTTCTACCGCTAAAAATCCTGTTTCAGAAGGTTCAGTACAGCTTTGATTCATTTGAGCTTCACCTTTTTTTTTCTTGCTCTCTTTCGCTTGCATAGACACACATGCAGATGCATAAACATCCCAGTGCAAACACACAAAACACGGACTCATGTATAAAGTCAGACTTGTTTAAAAACATAATTTTGTCTTCATTTTTCCAACATGTGTGTAACTGGCATTAAACATTGAACAATCAAAAATAGTGCAATTAAATTCTAGGCTCTTAAATTTGTAAAATGCATACTTTTCAGTTGCATTTTACATTTTGCATTTTGATATGAAAACAATAACATTTTCAGTTCGTTTAGTCAGTTTGGATGCTGTGGCATGATGGAATATTGTTTTGTTCAAATGTTTTACAGCTTAAGCTGCTACAATCCTGTCAGCACTGCGGAACCAAAGCATAAACGAAGTAAGTGAACTGTGTTATAGTCCCCACATTTCTTATTCAGTACACTATTGTATCTCTAAAATAGTTCGTATTAATCTGCTCTATGTAACTTTGATGACATGTGCTGCTTACTTCTTGGCCAGGTCACCCTTGTAAGAGAGATCTTGATCTCAATGGATTTTTAATCCGGTTAAATAAAGGAGAGAAAAAAAAATTGTGTGTGAATAATTTTGGAGTTCAGAATTGCCCATTTAGGGCATTTTTGCATATGTTCTGTGTTTTAAAAACAACAGTTTACTTGTTTAATTCAAATTCAGTATCACCACAATATGAAAGTGCAAATTAATGCTAGGCCACTTTTTTTTTACTCCCCTCAGAGGTTAAAAAAATAAGAGTAACACTGGTTTGGTGTAAATAACACATATAATAAATGCAATTTATAGTGTTACATTTGTATCAGTATTAGTTGAGGGGGTTGTAAGGGAGCCCAAATGCAAATTCTGCTTAGGGCGTCATAAAGGCTTGGTCCAGCGCTTCTTGTCAGCAAAGGATTGAGATTTAGTATGGTCACTGAATGGTTAGACCTGTGACACTGAGGTTGTTGTGGTTTTACTTTGGCAGATGTCACTTGTTCACTTGGATCCCATCCTAAACCTTTGTAATTCAGGATACACGGTGCTGAAATCATATCGGGGAACCTTCAGATTTCACACACCACCTCCTTTCTCGAAGGGATTCTCGGGCCAATACAAATGATGAGCTGGATGCCCATTAGATACTCTGTTGAGTCTGACTTTCCCCGTGCTCCTCAATCTTTCAGTCTTGACCTGTGAACCTCCTGTGGTTTTCTCCTGTTGTAAACCAGAGTTGCTACATGAGGCAACTGTTGATGCATCCTTGTGCTGAAGTGAACACTTTCACCTCTGTGAAATCTCAGCTCAGTGCTTTGTTGTCGTTGTTAGAGGGGGAAAAAACGCAACAGAAATACAGGGCTCACCTTATACAGCCCATCGAAAGCAGGGCAAAATAATTGCTCGACAATGAAGAGTTAAAATGGAAAGAATAGAATAGTTTTTTTTTTGTTGTTGTTGTTGTTAAAATGTAGGTATACTAAATGTTGCATGCCAAATATGACAGTATTGCACTTCAACTGAAGCAATGGTGAGTCTGCTAAGTCAAATCAAAGACAGAGGAGAGATTGATTTCTTTGTCAGCTGGTGGGATGACAATTTTTAAAACTGAATGTGGGAAAGACAAAAGAGTTAATTATTGACTGCAGAACAAAGACAGATATCTGCCCGATCATTATTGAGGGTCAGTAGGTCGAGGTTGTTATATAAATATCTTGGTGTCCTTCTGGACAATAAATACAACTCAGTCAGTCCAGAATCTTTTTCCCAAGATCCGTTTATAATATTAGCAAGAACCTATTTCACATGTTCTACCAGAGTATATTGGTGAGTGTCTTCTTTTATGGCGTGCTTTGAAGGGTAGGCAGCACCTGTGGTGATGACAAAAACAGATTTAACAAGCTGATCAGAAAATCTGCTTCTGTGATCAACATTAACCCAGACATTCTCCGTCATTCTGGAAAAGAGAATGAGGACAAAACTAAAAAGACTTCTTCTCCTTTATATCATATCTTCAACAGCCAAAAGAGCCTCTTTCAGCGAGCGACTGCTGGTGCCTCACTGTTCTAATAAACATTTCAGAAGGTCTTTTATCCCAGCAGCAGTCAGATTTTTTTAATGAGCACTTTGAGCAGGGTTTTTTTTTATGTCCATTGCTGTAGATCAGGTTTCTAATGTATTTTATTCATCTATTTATTTGACTGTATTGTCAGTATTGTTGTTGTTCATGTGTTTTTTGGCGGCAAATTAGTTTCCCTTCTAGGGGATCAATGCAGTTGCTCTAATCTAATGCATTACACGTGTGCTCAATTAAATTCATTCAGATGTTTTATTGACACACACTGTCTTGTTAAAGTGTGACCTATTGGTAGATTTTTAATCAGGTCCATGACTCCCTATCTGTGTTACTGTCACACCACAATATTAGGGATGGAGGAACTACTGAGATCCATTACTGCTGCAAAAGGAGGAATACCACAGTGCAAAAGTCCTAGATTCAAATTTTACGAGGTTGAACAGTTCACTCTGCAGTACCAAAGTCTATTGAGAAAATCAGTGATTTTATCGCACAGCACACAGGACTTCAATCCACCGCTGCCTCCATCAGTAAATTTCTACTATGTTATTTTGTAACTTTTCATGTTTAAAAATTCTACTTTCAGATTGACATCAGTGACACAAACTTATCAAACAAGACCACACTAGAGCAGCAGCTCCTCTGTCCCTGCGAGCTAAAAATGCTGATTCTCTCTGTGGACGTTGGTGTGGGAGAGAGAACTGTGTATAATCTTTAGTTTCCAGTCTGTCCAACATCGAGCTAAAGAGACAAACCTTTTATTAAGATATTAGAGACTTAAGCAGGCGTAGATTTCATCAGATGAGCCTTTTGATAAGTTTTTTCCGTGTGTCTCTTCTGTTAAGAGTTTACCCTCAAAAACTGCAGGCATTATCTCCCAATGTGCTGGATTTAAGCAGCTGACAACAGTCTGCTGAAAGTTTGAAGAGCAATTATGTCTGCATCATGGACATCTGGTATTATTTCTTTATCATAACACTGTCACAGCTACACCTCTTTCTACAAGTGCTCATTTAAATGTATATTGTGTGAGAAGAAGGACCGCTTATAATGTGATGGAAAGCCTCTCCTTACTAGCAAATGCCACTTTCTGTTATGCCTCACGGTGCTTCGATGTGTTGCTGAATGCTTTAACCTTGTGCTGTGACTCAAGAAGGTGCTCTGTGCATAATTGTCGTTACACTTGCTTGGTGTTGGGGAGGAAAAGAAGTAAAAGCAAACGACAGAGTGGCTTAGAAAGGCGAGTAAATGATGCCAGTGTGAGGAAAAGATCAAGTGTTCCACAGGGCGTCTGAATCAAAGCACTTCTCTGCAGTGAGACAGGAGAGGTGTGAGCTGTAATTAAGTCAGAGCAAAGACACTGTGACTCTCTGAGAGAGTGCTGAGCTCTTACGGAGAGCTGCTCTCAATGCTGTGGTTACCGTGCACTGTTACGACATCGTTACGCCGTCGTTTGTGCAAAATGGAAGTGTGCACGTGCTGTTTCTGTTTCTTCATGCTTCGTTGCTGGTGACAGCTGTGGACAGAAGCGATATGTTTTCTCGCTGCAGCATCTTAGATACGTTTCTCAATCTCCTACAACCACAACATCGTGGTCACTGTAATGTCTCATTCATTCTGATATTGTGTGTGTGTGACATAATGAAGACATGAGTTGCATATGAACTGCAGTGTTCACCAAACTTTTCATATAAGATGTAGATTTTTTTAACCTTCCTCTAGTTTTCAATCTAATCTGATCAATTTTTATAGCTTCCTTCCAACATAACAGGAACATATTTAATAAATATTTGGTATTTATTGTATATATATATGTAGTATTTATCTGTATTTTCTAGTCTTGGTGACCACTCAAAGCTGCTTTACACTACAGTGTAAACTACTATGTTCCTGGCCAAAAAGTACACAGAAAATGAATGGGTGAGAAGTTGTTTGTGCTCAAGTTTGTTGTCCACTTGGGAGCCTGCTGTGATGAAAATGACAGGGAGTCTGTGCAGTCTCACTCACAGAGGTCAGGCCCCTGCAGGTGACCGGTGTTGGACTCAGGAGGAGAGCTGCTGCAGAGAGGTTGGTGCCTGAGCTCTGACAAGTGACAGGAGCAAAGAGAGAGAGAGGGGGTTTTCATCTGCATCTCATCACATGTTTTTTTTAATTTATTTCTCTCAGCACATTCCCTTCTCTAGCTGCAAGTGAAATTTAATAATAAAATAATCACACATAGTGGGCTTTGCTGTTCTTGTGGCTGACCACCCGTGGTGAATCCCACGGCTGAACACATCAAATATTCCACAAATCAACATAAAGACGAAAATCTCCCCGCATTCCAGTTGTTTCCTCGTATGACTAAGTTCTCACTGCTCGAAGGCATTGTCAGAATTTGTTTTATTTTTTTGCCATTTTGGCTGAATGGAAATTAGCATCAAAGCTGTCTGACAGTTGGCCGTGGGCAGTTTTTCAGGCTTGATCAGAGTCAATCTGAAGATTCTCCGAGAAAAAGCAATTCATTAATAGGATTCCTTTAATTGGCATGGAACAATTTGAGTGTGGAGACAGTCGTAATTTCCACGATGAATACATCACCACCACTAAACAGACATAAAGCTTTCAACTAATGCATTTAGGTCAGCCCGGAGATGAATATTCCCCTGTTGCATAAACGCTTGACATATCCACTGTAAATGGTTTTTCACATGAAGGGAAAAAAGTATCTCCTCTGGTGTTTGTGAGTGAATTTTCATATGCAACTCATTTTTCCTGTCTTTGTCCATCAGGTATGCAATGAAAAACCCTTTGTCTTCTTAATTACTGCGACTTGAGCCTCGTTCGATGCAGTCTCCTTTTGTTCATCAAGCTTCTTTTCGTGTGCCCCCTCCCCGCCGTGCCATCTCTAACAATAGAATTAACTGGTGAAGCAGCTTTAGATTGCAGGAGATGGAAGCATGTAATTGATGCCTCAGGTTGGTGGGGGGTGGGGTGGGGTGGGGGGGTGGGGGGGTCTGTTTGTAGTTGATGCAGTCTGAATCTCTTCCTTCTTTGTACATGGAAGTGTATCACTTAGTCAAGATCCTGTTCTCGGCTGGTATCGTCACTTTTTTTTTAATTTTATCTCTCTTGCTGGCATATCCTGGAGCTACTCCATTAATCTTCCCATATGGAGCACTTCATCTGTGTGAGCACTGCCAAAAAAAAAAAGTGAAATCACTGCTGTTTTTTTGTTATTTAAGGCACGAGGAGAGAGAAATATTTAAAGGGACAGTTTGAGATTTTTTTGGTTTTTCCATTAGGGACAGTACCTGGTACCTCATGGTACCTGCTATGGTGAGGTTCCAAGTGTGCTGAGTTGATACAAAAATGTGACATCTACAGACTGCTGGCCACTGATTTGACTGTCATCGAACACAAGAATCAAACCTGACGTTTTTAAAAACCAGCAAGAGTGTTATAGCAAGCATACTGGGCTGCTGTCCACAAAGTCCACAAGTACACCATCTCCTTGATTTTCTCCTTGATGTGTTTGTGTCACATATAAAACAATGTCAAGGCAGTTTCATGCAGCTGTGCTTTGATGACCCCACCTATGTTGAGGAAGTTCTATAAAGTAGTAAGAAAACGACATGCCTGGTTTTCCAAACCGAATGGAGTCACATCAAGCCAGTGGTATAATGCTGTATAATGGTAAAAATGCCAATAGTAGGTGAAGTGGTGAACAAGAGCATGTAGATTGGGTAGAGATGGGTATCAGGGAGTAGCACTGTCTAAAAGACAGAAGGAGGAGCTGGAGGTGCTAGAGCTGAAGATGCTGAGATTTTGGTTTTTATGTGACCAGGATGGACCAGATTAGAATTGTTTGTGAATTGATAGTGCTTATGTTGGACAAAGGTTATTGAAGATGGAGCTGTCGGGCAGGAGGGAAAGAGGAAGACCACAGAGAAGGGTCATGGATGTTGTGAAGGAGGACATGAGGGCAGCTGATGTAACAGAAGAGGACTCAAGGGAGAGAATAAGAAGGAAGCAGATGATCTACTGTGGTGATCCCTGAAGGGAGAAGCCGAAAGAAGAAGAGGGTTGTGTGAAGTGGTTTTTGTTTGTGTCCACACAAGGAGTATGAACACAAGGCATAGGAACCATGAACGATCACAAGTATAGGCAAAAACATGGCAGTCACTGTGAAAAAAATACCTGGAGTCAATCATCCACAGCAATGGACGTTGCTCAAGAGAGGTGAAGAAGAGAGAGCAGGCAGGGTGGAGCTGAACAAATGATGGGAGTGAAAAAACTTAAAAAAACGTAACAAAAAACAAAACAAAACAAACAAAAAAATCCAATAAATGCCTTTTGTGAGCATTGTTTGTCTGTGTTGGCCCTATGATGGACTGGTAATATGTCCAGGGTGTACCCCGCTTTTCACTTTATGTCAGCTGAGAATTGCCTCAGCTCCCCAGGACCCTCATGTGGAGGACAAAGCAGTAGACAATGAATGGTACTAGAACAAACCATTCCTTCCATAAGCCAGTAAAAACATAATATTTTGCCCTCTTTTAAGATACTGCGAGTTGTTTAAAAGAGTTATCTGTCTCAGAAGTTGTTGGTCTTGTAGAGCAGCGGCGACTGGGAATTTCTCGAGTCGCTCCCAGGGGCTGGAACCATCATGGACTAGTAATGAAACAATTTCACACAGCAGTATATGCCCTGTGGTGCCAATCTCGCCATCCATTCCTAGCCAGAGCAGGGAAAGTGCAGCATGCAGTAAGAGGGTAATTAGATTTTTACCATTCACAGCCTTCTGCGTTCATCACGGCTTCCTGTACCGAATCAGAATATGGCAGGTTACATGAAGATGGTAGGAAAAAGTCATGGGAAACATGGGAGACATTGTTCTTCCACACTTAATAGAGACTTATGGTCAGGTTTGTCCCAGGTTGTGCAGCCACACAGCCATTTCCAGAGCATTTACTCTACATTTACTGTCTGGTAAAGGACATGAGAGCAACGCGCATAAGCTCATCAGTCCTAACATGCTTGGATATCTCATGTCAAATCGTGGTAAATGATGATAAATGCTTGCAGTTGTGGCTCCAGCAAGTACATTTTGATTGATGTCTCCACATCTACCCGGTCTGTATGCTCACACAGGTTGCATCAACCTCTGTATGTTGTTAGCAGCTGATGCTTAGATCATATGTGTGATTGAATGTTTCTTTTGTAATAGAGCAGGGTAGGGAAATAGCAGGGCCTTGGGGCAAAATGCCAGTGAAACATTTGAAACTGCCCTTGAAATTCACATGTTGGGGACTTTTAATGTTTCCTTAAAACAGTCCACAATGGCAATTTGGGCATCCATAACACATTCAACTCTTGATCCTATAATCCTAAAAAATTGTTGAAAGATTATATATTAGATATCCTTTCAGAAATCAATATTTTTTTTCTTAATTTAATCAAATAATGGATTATCGTACAGCATTAATGAAATCATTGACAATATACAGTAATTTTTTGTGGCTTAAACTCCATACTCGTCATCAATTATATCCTTTAAACTGTTATGCTAGTGCACTTGGCATTAAATTCTAAGTGGTAATAAAGAGAAACCTGGCAGTACCCTGATAGTAGAAACAATGTATTTTCCAACTTTTGATAAAATTGCCTTGGAAATAATCCAGAATGCAACAGGAACATATTTCACAGCAGGGGGAAAAAGTAAATTATCTACTCTGTTATAGAATGGTACATTATCCTATGTGCAGGGTCATCCATACACCCTATGTGCAGGTACATGTTCAGGAAAATACATATGTTGGTTTTCAGATTTATTTTTAAAAAAAAGAGGATTCCTTTAGGTCACTGGTTCAAGCGGCATATTACATATTATAGTTAGGTGACCTCTACAAGGTTTCATTCTTACCATGGGAGCAGGAGGGAACCTTTAGGTGATGTAGTATAAAGATTGTTGGGAGTAAGAGGTTGGGTGATGGTTGATAAAGCATGGGATTATTTTTTTTCCCCATGTGAGACTGATCTACTTGCTAACAGCCATAGCCATTTTACATTCACCCATTGCACATAACAACATATCATTCACCCACTTCAACTAGCAAAAAAAGAAAAAAAAAGAAAATAAATAAACAATGGTTGTCAGTTCGACCCAGAATGTGTTTGACAGCACTGCTAAGACAATGTGGACACATGTGTCCCAGACCACCTCCAAGCAGAGTCTGTGAGATAGGATGTCAAACATGTCCTGAATGTGTAATGGATATATATTCACTATTCAAGACAAACCATTGCCATTTTAAACCCCCTTATGTCATTTTCTGGACTTCTTAATTTCTTCAGTTATGCTGTTGATGCCAATTAATTTAAAAATGCTGGATTATTCATTTTTCAGTAGATGTAATTTAATATATAGTAAATGTAATGTTTATGATTTGGACTTGTTTATACTATAAGAGTTTCTCTTATAGGAGGGAAATAGCATCCTATATTACCATAATTATTGCAATACTGTGATTTATCACATTGTTGCCCCTATATAGTGAATGTACCAGTGCTTTTTAAGTTTAAGAGTTCACTGTGCACTTTAAATCCATGGAAATCAAGCAATATATCACAGAGCCTGACAGACTGAATGTATCTGATCCTTACAATACCTCCGGGTGCTTTTCATGAGTATGGAAACAGCTGCAGGGGACATTATTCCAGACCTGCAGCATTACATTTACAACTTTCACATCACAGTAAAGATATTTTAGCGTTGGAGTTGGTAACAGAGCTGAAGTTGACATCCAGATTTGCACTTTCTCGGCCAAAAGTAAAGACAAGACATACACACACTGTAACATCAGCAATATGTGCAAAAATAAGGTGTTTCCCCTTAAGTTTACCCTTAACTGCTGAATGGGAAGCTGTGAATCTGGATGCAAACTTCAGCATCCTGATTAATGACAGTATCCCAAAATGAAGTGATCTCTCTACCAGCAGATTCTCTTGTCTGTAGTTTCTCCATTACTATTGTTTTCCACAGTCACTTGGTGTTTGATTGCATTATCCACTTCTGCTCTCCTCGGGATCTTTGATGATCCAGTAAAATGTTGTCCAATTAGCCTGTCCCTGACTGATTCATCATTCTGTCTCATAACATTTACTGTATTCACCAGCTTCACTTTTTATGAAAATAGCCAATGAAGAGACGGATTTCCTGACATTATGCTGCCAGTTACATACTGAATGGCCATGTGAACAGCGTTTTTGCCTGCCAAAATGTCGTGACTTTGGTAGCATGATATCAGCTACTGGAGCTCTAATGCCTCATTCTTTCTCAAATGTAGCCCGTGTCAGGCGCACGGATTTAGTAATTGTATGCCAAGCATGTCTTGTTCAAAACTTTAATGGCAGCAAAGGTCAGACTGGCTAAGAACAACAACACAAACAGCAATGATGTATGTGTGTAAGTATGGAACACGAGATGAGAACACAAGTGGAGATGCATCCTGATACCAGGTGTGAAGTGACATACTAAGAGCTGTGTATGTGAGATCAGGATCGCATGAGCTGCATGTTAATGCCAAAACAGAACCTTAGACTCTGGACTACACATGCTTCAGTCAGTGGCTGAGTTCATTGCAATTACTGTCACTGTCTTCTTATTCATGTGTATTTAAGTAAGTTGCACATGGGGACACTGATTATACAGCACTTAAATGCAGCACAGATGCATGAATGTGTTCTTGTGTGTGTACACTTAAAAAAAAAAAACTGTATGCAAATTGTAAAACTGTATATAGCAAGTGGAATGCTGATGTTTGATTTTTGCCCAGAAGGTCCCAGTCAGCAGCTGGTGGCACTGATGTTCCAAGAAACAGTGTGCTAACAAAACTGTAACTGTTAATGACAGTGGGTACCCATACTTAATAGGGGAGCAACAATGAATTGATTATTAATTGATGACTAAATCAATTGTCATCTATTTTGGTAATTGATTAATTGGTTTAAAGCAAGCCTCCCAAATGTGAATATTTTCTGGTTTCTTTGCTCCATATAACAATCAACAAAGGCATAAACAAAGAAATCTGTTTGTGGACAAAACAAGATATTTAAGAATGTCATCCATTCGAGGTTTGGGGAAACACAGATCAACATTTTATGTTATGAACAATGAATCACTTTCTTCATTATAAAAATAATCATTATTAATATGGAATATTATGCATCAATATATTATAATCATCACATATATTCATCCTATAAGTATATTGTATTCAATACGTTTAGTAAAATATATGTAGGAGAAATATTTATTCAGATATGGTATAAACATTTCATCACGTCATAATGTACAAATCTTTTAATAGTTTAAAAAAATGAACCAATGGGCATGAAATGTGATATTAATATTTACATTTAACAATAATTTATTCATTATTAATAATGACAGCATCATTTTGTAGCTCATATAGACATATTTCTTAAGTAGAAATTCAATTAAATTGCTTCTAAGTATGGGAAAAAAACTATAAAAATGGGTCGGTAAATGTAAAATGCAGTAGAAAAGGACCCAAAGTTTGTTTATATAACACCACCTGCTGGTTGTTTAGTGGATCAGTGGCTCTGTAGAATGTCATTCATTAAGAGGGGGTCTCTGCTTAATTTAAAGAGTGAGTACTTGTCACTTTATCATATTTTGTGCCGCATTGTGTATTGTGTTACTACAGCCGTAGATAATTTGTATGTATGAGAACAGAGGGTACAGGTCATAACACTGACATGCTAGTGGTAGCTACACGCGGCTAGCTTGTCAAACTCAGCGTGGCTTTGTGAATTTGTCATGTTGGACTTACATCTATTTATTTACCTGTTGTTATTACACGTTTTCCATCTGCTGATATATATCATGATATGTTTAATTTTGCTACCTTATATTTTTAGTTTTACTGTTATTCTTCATTTGTAGAAAATCACAGTACCACTACTGGATTGTCGAAAGGAGTGAATAAACTAAAACACGCATCTTTTTTAAATTTCCTTTGGGCTTAAATGGTGTTCTAACACTAGTGATAACCCCCAAACCCTCAACACCTAGAGTGATTAAATCATGAAACCTGCACTACAAAAACAGTGGGCTTTGTTTCTGACATCAGGTTTAAATAAGGCAGGTGCCTTGTGGTGCAAAAACCAAATGTAAACAGAGCTGTACTGTATTTGCATGCAAGTGATCTGTGGGGCACCTTTACTGGTGTGTATACATGATTTTTGTGCATATGCATCATTCATTCATCTGGCCTCTGGTGTCTGCATGTCACTTCCAGTTAGTGTAGTAAATGGCCTCAATGCAGTTTCAGGTTGAACATGCAGAATATTTTTGTGGCATTGACATTTCACGTTTGTAGACGTTGAAATACTGCCGCTCCGACTTACTGCATCTTGTTTTTAAAGCTGCAGTGTGTAGGTTTTTTTGGTGATTGAGGTTATTACTCGGCCTTTGTTTGGTCTTTCTGATCAGAAACAATGTGCTGCCTTCTTGTAAGCGGAGCCTGACTTGTAAACAGTAGCAGTGCAGAGGCGGGCGGGGACAAGAAGCATTCATCCCACTAAATCAGCTTCTCTTTTGTGGGTCCTTTTGTGTGTTTTTATTCATAACCTGCTTGCTGTCGTCTTGCTTTACTAGAATAATGTTGCTCTAATCACAAATACAATAGTGCTGTTACTGGTAAAAGTTGCACGGCTACTGGCATCTGTCTTCCTGTATCCTGTACTCAAGGTATGTGAGGTTGCTCTTGACATTTCTTTATATTTAAAAGTTAAGCACTACAGCTTTAATATCATCAATCCAAAATTGACATTGGTCGAACTCGACAGGCTGCTTGTTATTACATTACCATCCTCTTTGTCGCTCATTCTCCGACATCATCCTGCCTCCGTCCTCTGCTGCTTCCTGTCTTCCTCCTCAGTGAAGCCTCTGAAGCTGCAGTTGCTCTTGTTAATGGTTTAAAAAGACGTGGCAGAGGGAGTGATTTTTCTGCTTCCTGGGTATTGATGAGTTGAGTTGCATCTCTATCCCTCCCTCTGTCCCTCCTTCTCCGCCCAGGTGTAGGAAAACCTGTCAGTTCTGAAGCATTGCGCACGTGCGATCAAATTCAAATCACACAAACAGCGGCTCTTTATCTCAAACCAAACAAGAGAAGCGGCTCCTGGATTCTCAGTCGTGGCAGAACTGCTGCTGCTGCTGCTGTGTGTGAGAGCCTGTGATTAAAGTGAGTGTCAGCAGAGTGCCACCGCTGGTTACACAAATTTAGGTGGTTTTTGCCTGGGGAAGAAAAAAAATACCTCAGCAGATGGAGCTCAGCACAGGAGGAGAGAAGTTTTCTGGTTAGGCTTCACACAGTCAAGTGACTTTTTTAATAGAAAATATTAGATTAGGGACGAGAATGGTGCAGTATAAGAGTGAGCTGCATGGAAATGGCCAATAAGAGGTGAAATTCAGTTAAAAGAGATAAAGCACAAGAAGCAAAAGAGTAGCTATTAACTGGATTATGAGAGAGGAGCAGAAAAGCTCATGTTCTGCTCCTCACCTAAATTATGTAACATTTAGGTGGGTTTATTGGCATAGATGGAATATAGTGCTCATACATATTGTATAGTTTGAGGATAGACTGATCAGGATGATGATAATAATAATAATAATAACAAATGTATGACTTTTCTTAACAATTGTTAAGACAGAACCAGTCTCAAAGATGTGCAGCTTCTGCATCAGCTGGTTGGGGTGAGGGACAGAAAGGTGGGGAGGGAAAAAAAGAGAGAAAGAGTAACAAGGAGAGATGAGACAGAGACAAACAAATCAACATATCAACAATCACAACAGCAACAGTGCTAAAATAAAGCCAACAAGAGAAAGCAGACAACAAACCAACAATAAAACACAGAGCAAACCAACAATAAGAGAAACAACAAAAACAAAACAATAGAACAATAAAATAGGCATAAAGATAACAATGGCACAAAAAAAAGATGGGGGGACAGATAAGAGGTTGAGGACAAGAGAGGAAGAGAGGGATGACAGGACAGAGACAGAGGCGAGAGACCAGGAGCAGGAGTGTATCATAAAAAAATAGAAAAATAAATGAAAACAGTCCAGGACTGTACAGTGAGGGCAAGTCTAACCTAACTAGTGTTTAAAGCCAGCGAGAAGAGATTAGTCTTTTTAAATTTCTTGGGGGTCTGGGTAGCTCTCACATGTAAAGGAAGGCTGTTTCTCAGCTTTAGAGCTGCCACAGAAAATACTTGATCTCCCCTTCTCTTTATCAATGATCATGGCACGATCACAAGCTGATCTCAGAGGTCTGCCTGGAGTGTGAGGCTTTAAGAGCTCTCAGGTACGCAGGTGTCACACCATTGAGACACTTAAAAGTAAGTA
Organism: Brachirus orientalis; assembly: GCA_016785285.1. Classification (NCBI taxonomy): domain Eukaryota; kingdom Metazoa; phylum Chordata; class Actinopteri; order Pleuronectiformes; family Soleidae; genus Brachirus; species Brachirus orientalis. Next base: position 1,094,348 of record JAFBJR010000010.1, read on the forward strand.
AAAGAATCTTAAAATGAATCCTAAAAAACACAAGAAGCCACTGTAAAGAGGCCAGAAAAAGGAGTGATTATCAGCTCTCTGTTGGTAACAAAGAACTACCCGAAGGTGTGCGGTTACTATGGAGATTATTGAAATGTATTGACCAGAGCATAAATTAAACACATTGTTTGACTTGTTAACTTTTGACTTGTTGACTTTTGCTTAACATGTACTTGCACCACGCTGCATCACCAGGGGAGTGGATCTGTGTTGTTGTCTTTGGATTTGAGTTTGATATTGACTTGAGTTCTCTTAGGGATGACTGCCAAGGCGGTTTTGGATGACTTTAGCAGATTTCCACCACAGCTTGTCCCGAGGACGGTTCCTCTACAACAGGTGGCGTCCATCTCGAACAAACACGTAAATGTGTGTGGAATTCATGAACACTTGCTGTACGGTTATGCCATTCACTTTTCACAGTTGTGTTTTGTGTTTGAGGTTCACTGACACCGCAGCAGTGTTAGAGGGGGGAGTTTCACCTTGGTAGCTGGATATAGCCTGTGAGGTGAGACCACAGATTCAAGGTGTTTCCGTTGTATAAACAAATTCTTCGATGCAGACTTCATGTAAAATTTATGGCTTTTTTTTTTTTTTAATTTGGCTGAAAGCAGAAATGCTGCTATGGTGATTCAGTGCTGCCGTGACTATTGTTTCTGTCTTAACCAGTGTTAACAGGAGGTGAGGTCATGACCCCATTCAGACCTGGTATTAATATCCGTCCACGTACCGTCGTCCACATTGCTGAACTGCATGAACACAGTCGGTCTGATCAGCGGCAGTTTTACAGCACTATAACACTAATCAGCGCTCATAAGTTAATTCATTTGCAGGCACCGCCGTAATATTAACACTGATTGCCATATAATTTCCTCCAGTTTTACTCTCACAGGTCTGCACATGCACAGACATGTTCACACAGCTACCTCTTAAAGGACTTTGCACTGAAATCCAGCCAAACCTAAGTTATCCCTAACATTAACCATAACCAGTTAATGCGTAATCCCAACTTTATTTAATTAATTTATCCGGTCTGACTTTGACCTGTTAGGATTCAAACATGCAAACCCAGGGATTACACGCCAAGTTTAATTTCCACTAGGCCATGGACTGACTTAAAAACATAATACAAATGAAATTATTCAAGACAGGGTTTTACTTATTTTAACTATAAAAAATTAAATATGAATTTTCCTTGGTTGTAACCAAACCCAAACCCAGTATATGCCTGAATACAAAATGGCAGGTCCTGCAATTGTAAACAACAGTGCTTTCTGCTGTCTTGTTGGCCTCTCTGTAGAAATGTCAGGGACGGTGGGCTGCAGTGCTGCACCACAATGAACTATGGAAGCCCGAGGGGAGGTTGCGGTGGAGGAAGTTAAAAAGAAATCAATTTTCATCAAAAATAAATCACCCTAAGCCATCAGTTTGAATTAATCCCTAAAAAATTGATGAATTTGAGCATACACCCAGATACAGTTACAGCACATACACATCTGTACAGTCAGACTGTGGTCACACTATATGCATCCAGGGTGTGTTTTATGTCAGGTATGACCAGTCATACCTGACATAATGGGATCACTGAAGACAGACATTAATACCAGGTTGTTCCATCAAATGCATTTGTAATGGTTGGTTGTTGTTATCCATAGTCAGTATGTGACTATTGGGAAATTTCATTTTTGCAGTTACTATGACGACACTAATTTAGGGTTCATTCTCCTCAAATGTGCAGTGAATGACAGGCCCTTTCAGACTGGCAACCACCCATTCTCTCAAGACCCTGTCCTGTTTTATTACTGTTATTTCCGTAAGGATTTTGACTGTTCCCAGTCCTGAGAAGAGATCCATGTGTGTCTCTGTCAGATCCTGTCAGTGCAGGGAGCAGGGCTCGCTGTCTGTGTGTATGTACATGGTATTCCTTATGTTGTGGGGACCTAAATCTTTTTTCACAGTCACATTATTTTCACTTGTTTTCCTTAACGGGACAAAAATCAAGTCCCCATAACATAATTTACTACATTTTAAGATAAAGAAATGTTTTAGAGTTAGGCTGAGGTTAGGGTTAGGTTAAGGTTAGGGTCAGGGTTAGAGCTAGGGCTCTAGTAATTCTGGTTAAGGTAAGAGTAAGTCTCTAGGAAATGAATGGTAGTAAATGCAATGAACTCTGAAGTCATGGAAGCCAGTGTTTGTAAGTCAGAAAGTAAGACAGAACAAGACAGGAAGGGATGAGAAATGTTTATGCTGCTGTCTACTAAACTGTGAATGGCTCTGATTTTCAAATGCCATTTTCTTTTCTGATTTGCATATTACAAATATAAATTTCAAAGGAAAGACTTACAGCAACAAATACATAATCACTGTATGACTGAAAAAGTGAAACATACTGCTGTTATTGAAACAAACATTGTACATGTTTTCTTTTCATATAATAATGATAATGGCATGTGAATTCACTTGCATTCATATGATCCCTCAGTAATATATTGGTATTGCTGATAAAAATTGTGATAATTAGGATTAAGTACTGAAATTATTTTGTACCCAATTCAATGCACGATATTCATAATTTAAATGGTAAGTTGCATAAAATACAAACACAAATACAAATGGTAGCCCTCCATATTATTCTCTACCTTTCACACATCTCTCATTCTCAAAAAGGTTGGTGACCCCTGGTTCAGACTGTCCAAGAAAATGCAGTGTCCTTAAAATGAAAGCTGTGCAAACTGTGTTTGTTTGTGTCTGTGTTGTTAGTCAGGTTGTTTGTCATTTAGATCTTTAGTTAAAGCTGAATAAAACAACAGTATAATTAATCTGCCGGTGTCTTAGAGACTTAACCCGTAACAACATTGAGAATGATTTATTTGTGAGCATCACAGCAACAGGGACCTCAGCTGCTTGCATAAGAGCTAAAATGTGAGAATGCTAAGAGCTTTTTGAGCAACGATGGTGGAGCATCTCACAGACCAGCACACCCCCCACCCCAACACCTGACGATGAAAAACGCCTGTGCTGAGATAACTTTGGTGACAAACTGCCATAGCTGACAAGTTTCTCAGAAGGAGAACAAAAGAGGGGAATAAATAAATGTGCAAGAACGAGGCGCCCTTCTCTTTGAGTGGTAGGAAAGGTAATTTGCCAAAGTGGACTCACGCTTGTCGTAAGATAGCATGACTGGAATGTGTTATCTGTGTTTGCCTTGTTCTCCACTTGTTTTCAACTCTTTTCTTTTTTGACCATAGAGAAAGTTATTTTGTAAAACTTTTTCCGTCTTCCTCCAAATTCGGGCGTTTCTCCCATTCTAAGGTTCCCTAAGGGAAAAACTATTGTTTTTTTTGCATTTACCTTGAAGGTGAGAGAGTAGGTTTAAATAACAAAGTCCACTCGCTCAGTGGTAGAGCGAGTCACCTTTTAACTGGAAGGTTGCGGGTTCAATTCCTAGCTCTGCTCATCTAGTCCTTGGGCAAGACACTTCACCCTGTTTTGCTCCTGGTGGGTGTGCTGGCAGCATGGGAATGGGTATGAAAGTGTGAATGGCAAAACTGTGGTTTAAAGCAGCTTTTAGTGGTCACAAACTAGAAAGACAATATATATACACACAGATCGTTTACAGAAGAACCCTAAAACAGTAGTAGTGGGTTTTTTTTTATCTTCCTTAATAAAGCCGTGATATGCTTTTTTCTTACTAATCCTATATAATTATGTCCCACGCACTGGCCGAATGTCCTATTGTATCTGCTCTGATCATCTTTTAAATTTTTTTTTCCACATACCTTTTGAGTGCACAAAACTCACTCAAATTTGGTGTGCACATCAACACGAAAATTGCAATCTGTGAAAATTGCAATCTGACAGAGATTTAGGGCGATCTACATTTGGAAGAATCGTAGTTAAAAACACTAGCCATGCAGCAGAAGCCACCCTCACCTTCCTTTTGATTAGGATGCAGGGTTAGTGGGTTAGTTAGGGGGTAGTGGGCAAAAGTATGATTGCAGGAATTGCAAGCTTCTAGCAACAGGAAGTGTACCTTCAGTAACAAAAGCATTTTCAGGATGTGGTCCACATTTGCTATACTATAACAAAAAGCCATTGCGATTACTCCACACTCCAACATGCATGGGGAGCAGAGGCCAGTTCAGTGCTGCCTGCAGTCTGAGTTTTATTCAGGCAGCAGGTACCTCATTAATGCAGTTTTCAGTTACAGAGGTTTTAAATAAATGTTGAAGTTTAAAGTAATAAGGCAGGTATTTTTCGGCCACTTTAATTCAGATGACATCTGTGCAATATAAAATTTTAATAGGAAAAAAGAAAAAAAGGTGAATAAATTGTTGTTCACTTTGGTTCACTTCATTCTCTTGCATGGAGTTGCCTTTAGCTGTACAGCCGCTTCAAAACCAGGGGAACATGGTCTGCTGTGTGCTCATGTGAAGCTGAGCTGCACGTACAAGAAGGTAATCAAATATAAAAAACAAGGGAAAAATTGATCCAAGTACCCCTGAGTTCTTGCGTTTGTTTTATACTTTGGTGAGGAGGAGGAAAATCATATAAAAAGCAGATTGCATAGGATGTAAAGCTCACCTCTGACTTGATTTGATTGGACAGTGGACCAGACGAGTGCAGTGACTCCATGCCTTGCACATTTGAGAAATATTGTGATTTAGATGCATCTAAAAATTGTATGACTAATTTCATGAAAATGTTCTTCAATGTAAAACTGCGAAGCCTTTGAAGACCCCACCATCTACAGTGTATAATATCATCAAAAGATTCAGAGAATCACGAAGAATCTCTGTGTGTAAGGGACAAGGCTGAAGGTCAAAACTGGATGCTCATGATCTTCTGGCTCTGAGGCGATGATGATTCTGTACTGGGCTTAGGAACACTTCCACAAATCACTATCTGTGAACAGAGTTAACCCTGCATTCCACAAATGCAAGTTAAAGCTGTATCGTGTAAAGAAGAAACCATATGTGAACATGATCCGGAAATGCCACCATCTTCTCTGGACCAAAGCTATTTTAAAATGGTCTGAGGCAAAATGGAAAACTGTTCTGTGGTCCGATGAATCAAAATTTAAAATTCTTTTTGGAAACCATGGATGCCGTGTCCTGTGGACTAAAGAGGAGAGGGACCATCCAGCTTGTTATCAGTGGACAGTTGAAAAGCCTGCATCTCTGATGATATGGGGTTGCATTAGTGCCTATGGTATGGGCAGCTTGCACAACTGGAAAGACACCATCAATGCTGAAAAGTACATTGAGGTTTTAAAGAAACATATGCTCCCATCTAGACAATGTCTCTTTCAGCGAAGACCTTCAATATTTCAGCAAGACAATGCTAAAATACATACTGCATCCATCACAGGACAAGAGTCCTGGTGCTGAACTGTTGTGCCTGCAGTCACCAATAGGTAAGGCAAGAAAAGAAGAAGCCCAACAGTTCGCCCAATGAGCAAGCACCAGGCAACAGTGGAGAGAAAAAAATCTCACTTTTAACAGGAAGAAAACTCTGACAGAACCAGACTCAAAGATGTGCAGCATCTGCTTCGGCCAGTTGGGGTGAGAGGAAAATAGGGGACAGAGGGAAAAATAAAAGAGAGGAGAGACAAACAACAAAACATGTCAAAAAACAAACAACACAAAAAGTAGCCAATAAGAGAGAGGGGAAGAAGAACCAACAACAAAATAACAGAACAAAATGACAATAAACACAGACAAAAGAACAATAATAACTGTACAGTGAGGGCAAGTTGTCTAACCTCACTAGTGTTAAAAGCCAGGGAGAAGAGAAAACTCTTCAGAAGTATTTTTAAATTGCTCAAGGGTCTGGACAGCTCTTACATGTTGAAGGCTCTCCCATAGCTTCAGAGCTGCCACAGATATTCCCTGCTTTTTTCGCCATGATCACTTACAAAAGCAGCTGGTCAGTTGACCTCAGAGCTCTGCCTGGAGTGTGTAGTTTTAAGAGCTCTGTCAGTAGAGTAAGCAAAAAAATCTTAAAATGAATCCTAAAAAGAACAAGGAGCCAGTGTAAAGAGTGACATGCTCTCTGTGTGCAGTTCCTGTGAAGAGGTGAGCAGCAGCATTTTGGACAACCTGTGGAGGTCTGTTCATGTGACCATATATTCGGCCATTGCAAGCTTGGACCTCCCGGACCAGAACATCAGTTTTCTTATCTCCTTAGTCCATGGCAAAACAAAACTTGCACTACGCTTCGCCACAGCGCATTTGATGGGCAACACCCAGTCAGACTTGCTGGTAGGAGAGGTGGAGGTGGGACAGAGGAGTACTTGCGCCCGGCTGCACGCCCTGCGCTGTGTACGAAACTTGCAAAATGCGCCTGGACACACCCCCTGGACACAGCGCAGGTGCGCCACGCCTGTCCTGGCCTACGAAATTAGAGCCCAATCAGGGTGGAGTTGGCGGAATCCTACCTTCAGTGCAGCCTTTTGGCACAAAATTGTCACTGTGCCAAGCTGAATCTGTCAACACCTCCCCCTTTGGCACAGCCACACCCATCTCTGCTTGCCTCAGTCTACCAAATTGCCAAATTCACTGTGCATGGTCTTGCGCCAGACAAAATTAACACTGCGCGACAACCTGATGACCATTGAACGGACAACCTGATGAGAAGACTAGCATGTTAGATTTTTTTTCTATTTTCCTGCCTAACCTGACATCTTCTACAACGTCCTTCTGCACATTCATCAATAGGATAATATAGTGCTTTGATGTGGTATAACATAGAGACATAAACATTGCAAAAAGGAAGATGGATGCTGCTGCTGTTAAGTGGAATAGTGGCCCCTCTTTGACGTCTTCTCAAGGGACTGCCACGTTAAAAATCAAAAATGAAAGACATTGAGCATCACTCACAACACTCGGGTAGCCATGACTGACAACTATGAAGTTGCACAGTGTCATGAGTAATGATTCGTCAGGGTAATAAAAAAAGACGTTGCAAGAATCCATCCAAGTCTGATTCTAGAATAGAAACTAAAACTAGTTATAAAAATTGGGTATAGAACTATTCAAAAGGCAAAACTCAGCACCTGTGGAGGTGAGTGACAGTGAATTCAGCTTTTAATGCACCTTCTGTAACAGTCAGTGCTTCCATACATCAGTGTCCATTAAAGGTGTTAATTAAATCCTATTAGCTGTGTTTGTGCAGGATCAAAGTCAGAACATGGAGGGAAGAGCATAACTCTGCAGCACAGAGAAGCTGTGAGGCAGCCAGTAGAGGCCCTGGAGGGAGATTAATGGGAAGAAGTGTAGAATGGCCATAAGTGCTCGTGATAGACCTGGGGTACTACTGTCCAACCATGGTGTTCGCTTCTACAGTGAACACCATGACCCAGACTAATAGCCAGCACAGCAGGCGCATCATAAATACAGTGTGATGGAGAGGGACGAAAACATAAGCCTCTTCATTTATCATGAAGAGGGGAGAAATAAATTAAAAGGGCAAGACGGGGAGCGTGGGACGAGTGAAGGGCCCTCAAAATGGAGAAGGAGAGAGAGAGAGAGAGGGAGAGGGAGATTGAGTGCAGTTAAAGAGGGGTCAGAGATAATGAAAACAAATCACACACAGTGCAGAGGGTGTATAACGAGTTTCTGTCTCCAAAGACTTATAAAAACACCAAGAGGAGATGAACAACATCCTAGAAGAGGATTAGGGATTGGTATTGTTAAGATTTAATTGCACCACTCTGATTGACTGATTGATTGATTGATTCTTTTTATTGCCAACATCCATCAGAATATTTCAGAATATTTTCAGAGGTGTGAGAATACATATCATTCATATGTTCAAATGACAGATGTTCTTAAATCATCATAGTGAGGACAATACAGAAGAAACTGACTGATTTTCAATATCATCTAATTGGCATAATTCACACAATTTTCTTCATAAATATTTTTGATCTGCTATCTTCAAATGCAATGATTCCTGCCATTAATCGAGCAACTTCTTGATAAAAGGATGATTTGCTATAGCTGCTATAACAATTCATGAACAGATAACTCATCTTTTGAGTGACCAATAGTTTCAATTAAATCATGTTTGCATAATTTGACTTAGCACTGATAAAGAGCACAACATAACCGCCAAGATTGGCTGTAAAACACTGTGATGCACTTTAGCTAAACCGGAGGTAGTATTTGTTGTATTACTACCTTTATTAGCATCAATAATTCATTATCTCATCTATTGCTTTAAAGGCTTATATCATGGGACCACTGGAGACAATCTCAGCTGACACAGGTGGGGTAAACGGAAAGGTGGGGTAAACTCTCGACGGGTCACCAGTCCATCACAGGGCAAACACTCAGAGACAAACAACTATTCACTTTCACATTCACATGCATGTTTTTTGGATTGGTCTGTGTGAGAAAACCCACATGGTCAGAACATGCAAACTGCAAGACAAGAGTACTAACCACTAGTCTGCCATATGGCCCTTACTAGCATCAATTCTGATTAAATATATAACCAGTCTTTAGAACGTTTAACTCTCTTGCAACTAAGTTGGAGGAGGTTTGTGTCTCTGTGTGCAGCTCCTGCTGCCAGTCTGTCTCACACATGCAGTGGTTTCCATGACTTCAAAAGACATTGTATTGTGTTACATTCATTTCCTGGAGACTTACTCAAACCTTAACCATATTATATAGTAATTTGTGTAAGGGGGACTTGATTTTTGTCCCCATAAGAAAGACAAGTCCCCATAATGTGACTGTGTAAACAGATTTAGGTCCCACAACATAAGGAATATCAGGTGTACACACAAACAAACACACATTTCCATCTCTCTCACTCAGGTCAAATCTCCTTTGGTCACTAAAACGTCCAGAAAAAAATTAGCATGTTAAACAGGTAGAATTAGTTTTCTACTTGTGAACTGAAAAAATTACAGAGGCATTATTGTTCAGTGTTTTGTGGCTCTGATAGATGACTTCAGTCCTTAACAGCAGCTTTACAGTGGTTTTAATTCACAAAGAGCATCATATCCACCAACTGTGGCTCAATTCATACATATATAATCTGTGCATTGTATTTGAGAATTACACACACAGAGCAAATACATGTAGCTTTTCTAATTACAGCGACTGCTGCCAAAAGAAGCTTATTTGGGCACAGAGAGGAACACGTGGGCTAAAAGCAAAGGAGGCTGGGAAGGATGAGTCTTAATGAGGGGAATCAGTGGAACGTGTCTGATGGTGACATTTCTTCCTAGAGCTGCAAGGCTCTAAATGAAAGGCAGGCCTTCACCGCGGGCCATGCTCCACCACTCTGCCCTTCTCATCCTTGGATAACTGGGCATGGCGCAGTAAAACAAGCCACACTCACACAGGAGGCAATTAAAAACTCTGATCTGCTTACACACCCAGAAACGCTGGCTTTGGCTGCAGGCAGAGGGGAAGAGGGCTGGGGATGTAATGGTGGCGAGGGACCGGGTGCTCGCTGCTGCTGCTGGTGATAGTTGTTTGTCAGCAGGAAGGAGAGAGAATGTGTCGGAACAAAGTTAGACTCTGAGTAGTTGATTTTTCAGGCTCCAAAGTTACGCATGGACAAAAGAAAACAGATGGAGCTTCTGAACAAAAGACAAAAAAGCAACATTTGGGGAGTAGGCTGCATATTGATAATATTAAGCAGAAACTGGCATGCAGTCAGAAAAACTCTTTAACGTCGGCAGCACTGCTGCCAAGGTTTCATGTGCTCTGTTAGTAAGGAGGGTCTTGGGAGCACAGTGGGTGCAGGAGTGGCTGGAGTTCGACTGGAGTGGAGTCTCTCCCTGAGTCCGCCCTCTGGCTCAACATCCCATGCTTTTTTCTCTGAGGTGGATGTGTACAAATCACACTCTTCTTCTGAAACCAAGAAGTCTCATTAGGTTCTTTAGTTCTTCCTTCTTATTGCTTTGACTTTGAGTTTGACTACACTGACTAGTGAAGTGGTTATTGTAACTTGGGTTTTATATATTGTTGTTTCACTCATCGGTCACTACTCACTTCAGTGAACTTTCCAAAGTGGGTGCTGAGAGTTTGGAGCATGAAGACAACTCCTTGAAAATCCTGTTCTTCTTGAAATCTTTGTTGCAACAGAGGCCACATCCGTACTTGTATGAGAACAGCTTATTCCAAACAAAAACCGTCTGCATCCAATTGAGGTTTGAATCTTCCAGTGCTGATTCCGATTCCTTGGGCCACAGTTTGATTAAAAATCTATTTCTGATTCAAAATTATTTATTTATTCCATTCCTTTTTTTTTTTTTGCAACATTGCTTTTCAGTGGGGGCCACACAGTTGGTGTAGTGGTTAGCACTCTTGCAGCAAGTAGTCCCGGGTTCGGTCTCAGAAATAACTGAATCAGTGCTGCACCTCCTACTGTGATTGATAGATTGTCAAATGTCTTCTGTGAAAGTGGAATTAAAGAATGTTTAATTTGACGGTTTTCTCCAAAGTCATTTACATGCTCACATCACAGAAATAGAGTTGTTTTAACCCCAGAGTCCACCTCATTCATTTTATTAATGAGTAAATCAAACATTGTGCTCACTTTAGTCTTGATCCTGAAAATTTAGCTTTTCTCTGTCTTTGTGAAATCAGTATCATGTGCTTCTGAGTCTTATTTAGATAAGATGAGATGAGCAATTTGAAGGATGCCTTTTTATTATTTTTCATTATTCTTCTCAATTTTTGGTCTAAGTATTGACAGAATATTGGAGGAAACTGTCACTGCAAATGGATGTTGCCTAAAAAGAGGAAAAAAAAGTTTTGCACAAGAAAAATTATTTCATTTCAACATTTTTTTTTGTCTGGCAGTTATTTTTACTCATGGCTTACATATTCTAATATGTATTTTATTGCCTTGTGTGAGCTCTTATGCCTTTTATGTATTATTCTGCACAACACTTTAGTCCACTGGTTGTTTGACAGTGCTTTACAAATAAAGTTGGATTGAAGACATTCCAGGTTACTTTAAGCTTTGATTATAAATAAAAGTTAAAGCAATTATTTGCATGAAATCCAGCTGCTCCTGTGTGTTTACTACTGGTGTGTTAAATACAGAAGTAAAATTCACCATGATGGATTGATGTGTGTGCAAATATAAGAAATTCTGCTTAATCAAGTAACGAAAGATTTGTTTTAAGCCCTTGTTTGCTTGTGATATGTATAACTTACATATCTTACATTTTGGCCAGTTTTTCCTCATTTAAGGCACATCACAGTCTGAAACTGGTTAGATTTACAAGCTTGTACAAGCAAAATTTGCTGGTAGATAATTGGTAGATATTTTTTCTTCAAACAAAAAAATGTTAATCAATTTAACAATAACAATAGTTGGCTTATTTCTACTGGGGCTGTTAAGCAGAGCAAAGCAGAGAAATCACATACATGCATTCTCTGTGAAGTGCACCTGTCTTTTCTGACAAATCAACACAAACACTCCTCCAATACCTCTTTTAGTCACTGCAAAAAACCTTCAGTTTGTGTGATTATGGCAAAATAGCGAATGCAACCATTAGTGGCTGTAGAGGGTTTGGTCACCTTTCCAGGATGTGAGACAGGTCATTGCAGTCCTCTCTCATCCGAAGAACGGCCATCCTCCCATGTAGCTACTGTGGCATTGCTACCCATTACTCCTGATATCTGGGTGACCTATGGCTGATGTGTCATTTTCACACCACAGGCCTAATTGCACCAAATGGTGGTGGATTTTAAATCGAACAGAGGGGATAGGCAATCCATGCTGACCACCCGGTGTTAACCATTAGCTGTAATTTACTTTATAGCTGCAAAGAGTCTACCAGAAATTACATATTTTGACATTTACAGTTATTAGCCTGCGGTGATGGCAGTGAGCAGTCATTTGTCTGGTGATTCTTTAATAGTTAACTAAAAGCATGATGCGTTCCATTATCTTCCTTTTTTGTCTTTAAAAAGTTCCATGTGGAAGAAAAAGTGACAATACAAATAGAATGGAGCTCTTAATTTAGTAGTTACTTAAAAAAATCACACTGCAGTGTATTGTTATTACTCAAAAGTCCACAAGGGGCGATAGAGGTTCCACAATGGAGATTTAAAGTTACAACTGATTGGATAAACGCTTACACAAACATACTTATGGTAGTATATTCAATTTCTAGCAACTACACTCGACCCTTTAATACTGTAAATTGTATCTTTTTGGAATCCCATGTTGGGGTTGTTGAGTTTTGACTACAAATGGAACGCCAATAGAGCCCACAGTGTTTCTGTGATTACTAAGAAAGACAGTTGAAAAACTGTTGAAGATCAGTTGAAAAACTATTGAATGTTTCTTCCACAGGTTATAGAATCACTTTTTGGGTTTTGGGACTCTCTGATCCGAGCTCCTCTTGTCAGATGAGCATAAAAAGACACACTTTGTTTGTACATGATGGATCACAGAAGATAATCTCATCATCTCTATACTGTCCACTGACATTGACACATTTTATGTTGTCAGTGTCAGTCGAATGTCATTGCCGACTTTCTTGCTTTTAGGTTTTTGTCCAGTGTGGGCACTTTCAGAAGGGACCTGTGTACAGAGTAGTTTTTTGTGGTGAATTAAAGAAATATGGTCAAGTAGATGTTGATTATTGCAGAATTATTGATAAAAAAAAACACAAAAATCATCCTGCATATTGTATCTTTAATAACACATTTTGTTCTCTCCTCTTTGCAGCTGGTTGCACATTTGATGAAGACTCAGACCCTGGCTTGTGTGAATACAGACAGGGCCAAGAGGACGACTTTGACTGGCAGCTAATCAGAACCTACAACTGGCCACACCCGACCCCAGACCTTCTCCGAGGTAGGTTTCAAGATGTGTCACAATAAAAGCTACAGTCTGTAAGTGTGGAAGAGCTCGCAAAAAGCACACAACACTTGGACAAAATGCAGTTCCCTTTGTTTGCCGTCTTGTCAAACCGATCATTCCACATGATACGACTGACATGATTGGTTGTGTTTACTACAATACGCAACGGCTTCACACACTGGGTTTTTTCTTTTCGTACACAACTTTATTTATTGCTGACTATCCAGGTGTGAAGAGGATTTCAACAAACAATATAAGAAATATTGCACATTGGTATTTGACCTCTCCACCTTGGCTGTCTAGAAGCATAGAATCTAAAGCTCACTCACTCACTTTTCCACCGCTTCATCCGCCACATGAGGGTAGTGGGGGGGCTGACACCCTGGACAGGTCGTCAGTCCATCACAGGGACACATAAAGACAAATAACCATTCACTCTCATATTCACACCTATAGGCAATTTAGAGTGTCCAGTTGGCTTAATCAGAATCCAAATCTGCATGTGTTATTTTAGTTTCCAATATCAGGGGAAACTTAGAAAGCCATTTAACCAAAGCTAGAGACTGTATAAAAAAAGTGAACATAGTCTTCTGGTTCTTCCAAAGATGTCAATGTGGTAGAAAAAAATATATTGATTAGCCACTGGGGGGATGAATGTGGTCTGTGGTAAAATGAACCTACTACTCATCTGTATGTAGACATTTTCTTGAGGAGTTAATGGTCTCAGTATTTAGTTACAGCTCTTTTAATAGCACATTAATTTGTAAGTCATGTTCCCATTTAGAGGAAAAAAAAAAAAAAGACAACAAAGAAGGGCTCATCATTGACGGCTGCTATTGTTTAGTAGGTTGAGTAGGAGAAAAGTAGCATGTAATAGTGTGGAACCATTTTTGGTTTTATACCATTGATGTTGACCAAGTAACACCTTAGTTTAGCTGTTAGCTCCATCCAAGACCGGTGCAACAACTGATCAACTAAAAACAATAATGATAATAATAATGTCACGTTTGTGTGTGTTTATTCGCTCTTGATTTTTGGAGGAAGTGACAGATCTCATCTGTGTGGTGCTGACCATGGTGAATGATCCACATGTGCTGCAGTGGAACACCTGAGGACAGTGCGTTCCACTGGACAGCTCTCATATGTGGCCAGTAACAGATGGACATGAACATCTGCTGTAATTGCTGGCATTCTAAATAAGTGGCATAGTGTTTCTTCAGCAACATTTACACTACTAATTTTCCATCAAGCACCAGGCGAAGGGAAACGATGCAGCAGGGATGCACATGATGGAATGGATGTGCAAAGGTCCGTCATCAAACATTGTTAGTGATCACTTTAGTCCAGGCAAGTTTATTTGTACAGCATTAAATGGAGGAATATCTTGCTTCTCTTTTTTGTCTGTATGTTTATTTGTATTCGCTTTTCCTACAGCTGTGAACACATGAAATACAAGGAAAATTAAAGGAAAATGGCTCCAAAATGTTCAGTAATCACATTACAAGTTAAAGCCACAGCCCATGAAAACAGTACCAGGAGTAGAACATTAAATCAAAACAGAGTAGACACAAAAAATGTGTCTACTCTGTCTGAAGGTGTCATATGACTTTGTGACAGAAAATTCATTATGTCCAAGTTTCCATATCTTGCACAATTTATCGTTCATTTTGAAGACCATGTTTTTGCAGTAGAGAAGGCAAAGATGGAGCAACAACAACAGAAAAATTAATTTAATCATTAAGTAATGCACTCATCAACTGTTTCATGTTGTTTTGTAAATCTTTTTTTTTTTTTAATGAATCAACATTCCCGAGTAATTCTTCTTTTCCAAGCTGATTAAAAAACTTAATTACTTTGTAAATTGAGAAATAAAAATGATTAATACAATGATTTTATTGTGCAATCGAGTATAATTGATGATGATTATCATGATTACTGTGGCCCCTGTGGTCCTCCATACATATACTGCCCAACAATGAATATCACTTTACTTTACAGTACATCAACAATATGGTAATAGTATATCATTTATTTTATAATGGGGAAATAAATGTGTAAATTGAATGAATGAATTAGTTATTTTGCTCACACAGCAAATAGTGATAGTGAATTTGACCTCTGTATTTAACCAGTCTTATTAGACACCAGTAGTGAACACACACACAAGCCGGGCTCAGGAGCAGTGGGCAGCATTTATCTGGGCAATGTGGAACTGGGTGCCTTGCTCAGGGGCATCCCAACCTGGGATTTGAACCCAGACAACTCTCCAGTGAGGTGTAATTCCTTTCCTCTTGGCCACAGGCTGTCTGGTATACGATATATATGATACTGATAATGTCTTCTTTGGGTCAAAATATTGATTTAATGAAATTTAATCATCTTCTCTCATGCAACACTGTATATTTGAATGAATGCATTAAGGCACTCCAAAGTAAACAGTCCAGTTTCACTCACCGGGCTACTTCATGGTGGCGCTGCTCAAGGAAGTTACTTGACTGAAGTAGAAGGAGTTAACAGTGGGATAATGTCAGAGAAAGCTATGTTAAGAGATGCTCCATTCATTTTCAATACATTATGCATTTTGTTCTCTATGTTGTGAATAAATGGTAAAATCCAGCACTTTTAACTTTTCCTCAATTAACTTGTTTTCTTCAGTTAGGAGAATATTGTGATGCATCGCAATATGATTGTTTTGCAAACACTGCAGCGTGTCATCGTGGACAATGTACTGCATCCTGCATCATATTGGGGGGTACCCTTTGATTCCCACCCGTAGTTGTAATTAGTAGAAAACATTACACTAATATAATGTTATTTCCATGTACTGTATTAATATCCAGGTAGCTTGATAAAGTGAATTGGCATACTTTACCACATTGTGACAATACTGTATAAAACAGTCTATTGAAAACATGAACAGTTCATGTTATAATTCTTATGTTCAATAAAACTGCATTTACCAATTCTATTGTGGTAGCTAAAAAAGCCTTCAACTCTAGTGTGAAATGGCTTTAGTTCGTATTTTTGCATCACAAGACTTCCCTCTGTGGCTCTTGAAAATATATCATCAGGGCTGGAGCATTTTTCAAGTCACTCAGATGAAATATTGACCATATTTCACCACAAATTTTAATTTTTTTTATTAAAAATGCTTTATAGGAAAAACAAACAAACATATTTTGTCATATATTTTGTTGCCCCAGCTTCAGTGACACACACAACTTTCCGAACAAGTCCTTTTGTGTCAATAAATAATTCATGCTGATGTTTTTGGAGCTGCATGTGTAATGATGATGAAAAACATTTTTGAATGGACATTGCCATGACAATACAATTCACATTTAATATTTTTAAGCTTATTTTTTGTAATTTATATGATACAGACTGTGCAGGATAAAAGGTGCTTCAGTCTTTGTTTAATTAAGTCATTTATTTGATATATTAAATTGCTGATGCACATTTTGAACTCAAAGGGATTTTTAGGGTAGAGTTTCAACCTCAATGCCCACCTCCCTTCCCCATCAGCAGAATAACTATCATTTTTAAGGAGAAAATAACATTCCAGTGATTTACTCTTATTGTCAGAGAATCAGTGGCCAGGTTCCTGAAACTGGGTAAATCGTTTGTGAAAACAAAAAAGGCAGCATGAAGAGTCTGGGGATATCTGTTTGGATACCCAAACACAACAAAGACACAAAAACTAATGCAGGCCCGCTGTAGCTTTGCGCTGTGCTGTTTTTCAGAAGCTTCATTATGGCAATGTTTGTGAGCGTTACGAATGAAATAATGACACATTTAATAACAACTTCTCTGCAAAGTGAATGGGACTATTTGTGTGGCTTCCTGTCAGTTACTGGGGGGAACTTTCTTATCCACACCTTAAGTCTAAAATCCTTTCAGGGAGGAAAATTGTAGTAATTACTTTTGAATAGGGATGTGTCAGTGCTGTGCAAAAAAAAAAAAAAAAAAAGTGCTTGATCCAGGCACATAATTTGTCCATATGTCATTATTCTTCTACTAGGTTTGCAAGTAAAAAAGTATAATTGGTCAATCATTAACAATAAATAATAAATACATCTCTTTTTTTCCCTAAGTGTAAATTTAAATAATATTGTAGACTGTTGTCAATTTAGAGTGCATGCTGAACAATAGACACTATCTTCCTTAGGGGTACCCCAGCTCTTGAACTGGAAACCCTCCAGATCCAAGCCAGGTTTCCTGTCTGCTTGGGCATGGGCTGTCCATTTAGGGTTCACAGATTGTATCAGATTTAATTTGTTTCCCTTTCCAATATCCTATTGGCCCTATACCGTATTGACAGCCTGGCTAAAGCCAAACTGCATCTCATTCTCATTTGATATTGAGTATGAATCTGGAAAGGGTGTAGTCACCTCCTACTTCCAAAAGGAGTAACCCACGTAATGCAATTGGATGGGCTTTCAACCAGTCAGACCACTGACATATAGTTTTCTACAAGTGATGGCTATCTAGTAGTTGCGTCTGATGACGATTGCCTGGGGGAGCTTCATGGAGCAAGTCACACAAATGGAAGGAACAGCCAAATGGAGAAACATTTGCTCTTCACTGGCCACCATGTTGGATGCATATAAAAGCTGCTAGAAGTCACTTCTCTGTCATCATCATGTTAAGCCCGCCTCTAGTGTGCCAGTGGAAAAAACACGTTTGTGATTGGTTCCTTTTTTTCTGAGATTCTTTAGTTGGCCAGACCGGTGACCTCAACGTCTACAGAGTAAAAATAAATCGCAGGCAGATTCGACTGCTTTCATCCAGGCTTGTATCGACTCATCCAAGATTTTGTGACCATTCTGGTACACTGATCATGTTGTTTGACCGATGAGGAGGTGAAATGCTAATAGTCAAGTTGTGGCTGGCAAGAACACCTTAGGAAGTGAATGGTGGTAACTTTGCGATCGGTTTTAAAGATTTTTTCGGAGCCTCAAATATTTTAAACAAACAGAGCCAGCAGCGTTTTGAATCATCCATGTGTTCATTATTGCATATCACTGTGGTAGCTTAGATGACAAGCAAATCCAGAGCTTAGACTGATCAGTCCACCTTCCCTTCACCAAGCATAATATTATAATAATATTATTTCCCACATGTATCTCGAGAGATGCATTTGTGATTGGATTTTGCCTCCCAACTCACAAATAATTTATAACTAACAAACGCTGACTGCTGCTAAACGGGGAAAAAAACAAAACACAAACTACACATTTGCTTGGTGATGCAGCTACTGCAGAGAGAAATGGTGGTCGTCGGGTATTTTCCCTCAGGGAGGCTGTGAACTTCATTGTCCTTGTCCTGATTGTTTGACAAACAGAGTGTGTTTCGAGGGTTTGTCTTGCTGTACACTTTGCACAATATAAAGCTGACAGGGCCACATTTGTCTGTATTTTATCTCTTACAACTGCATTTTAGTGGCTTTCACACCTTTTTTATGAATCATTCAATAATGAAAGACTAACCTAAGATGCTCTTTGTTGCAAAAGGTGCAGCAGAATGCTGAATAGTTACAGCTTTTCACAATTTTAATCAAAACTCAATATGCAAGGTTGTTACTGAACACTTGTTTTGGTGGCTTTGCAGCAGTTGTCAAATCTGTACTGGATCAAATGGCTGGTTAATATTTTGCAAAAATTGGGAGTATTAGCACACCAGTCTGCAGCTTTCCTCACCTCTACTGTTTTACTGTTACTATTTTTTGTTTTACTTAGCAACCAGCTAATGATCAGAGTGGAGCTACATAGTGAACACAATAATTACTGTAATGAAAAGTGACATTTTTGCATCTCTGAAATAGGGCTTAACATTTGTTCATTTGCAAGGTAGTGAGTTTGGAATTTGTATATGTGAATGAGTGAATGACATTTTCCTTACAGCATTAAATATCACACTTTGAGAACTCAAATCTGTGGAAATACTTTAAATGGAGTGATGACAAGAAGAAAGATGTGTGCCAAACATGCTTACCATGGTGGTACAACAAGCTCCTTCCAACAACACAGGACTATACTGTACTATACTATACAAAAGTGTATTACACCATGCTATATGCTGTACATTACTACAGTATACTTGGTGATAAAAAAAGATAAGATATACTATTCAGTTAATTTGTATAGCGCAAAATCACAACCTACATTATCTCAAGGCACTGTACATAGTAAGGCCAAAACCTTTACAATAATACGGAGAGAAAAGAAACCCAACAGTTCACACAATGAACAAGCACTAGGCATCAGTGGAGAGAAAAAACTCCCTTTTAACAGGAAGAAATCTCTGACGGAACCAGACTCAAAGATGTGCGGTCATCTGCCTCGACCGGTTGGGGTGAGAGGAAAGTGGGGGACAGAGGAGAGGTTGGGGACGGAAAGGGGGAGAGAAAGAAAAAGAGGGAGGTGAAGGAGAGACAGAAGAGAGAGACCAGGAGCAAATATACAACAGTTGTATCAAGTTTAGAATCAGTTATGTCATGTTTATAGAACTACGGTGTCATTTATACAAGCAGCAGCAGAGATTATTGATAAGAAATGATAGTGATGAACTTTTAATCAAAGCATAATAATAATGACAGCAGCATTATTGTTAGTGATAATAATAATAGCATCAAATACTGGATCTGGATCCTGCAGCCTGCAAGATGAGGAGAGAGAGAGCGAGAGTTCTACACCATTCATACCATATGGTACTATACTATATTTCTTCTTAGGGCAGAAAAGCAGGTGGACACATGTGCTGTACATTGTCTCAATGTACAGCACATGTGTCAAGTGGACAGAAAAACAAGACTGCTGGCACTGCACCAGCAGAGGAAGATATGTATTTTGGTACCATGTCCACTATTACAATGTTTAAAGGTGATATTATGTCAGATGTTCTGTTTGCAGCCATTTCTTACAGACAAAACACACTGGTTTCAATAACTTCAGAGGACATTGCATTGACTTACATTTATTTATTTACTGAAGGGTTAGGTTTAGTGCCCTAAACCTAACCCTTACCTCAGCCTAACTTTAAAATACATCTTCGCCATAAAATGTGGTAAGTTACTGTACATTGTGTGGACTTGATTTTTGTCCCCATAAGTAAGACAAGTCCCCATAATGTGACTGTGAACAGATTCAATTTTAGGTAAAAAAAAAAAAAACAGCGAGACATGATCACCCTGGTGATGTCTAACAACAGTCTCTCACAGTAATTGCAGTTAGTCCTTCCTCATGTTTCTTTAAAGATTGTTAATCCTGATTTTATATTCTCTCTGGCTGAAGGTTAATGGATGTTGAAATGGACTTACAGTCTACGTCTGCATGCTTACTGAGTCCCCTCACTGATTTATGCCAAACAATCTTATTACCTTGCTCCAGTCATCAGCCAAGTGACAGCTTATTGTCCCCACCTTCAGTCCCTTGCTGGCTCACTCTTTAAGTTTCTCACACATCCTCACAGGTGGCTTTGGTCTAATCTGCACCAGCACTTGTCATATACATTTGTCTAAGATGGGTTTTCTCAGGGACTGCTGTGCAGGAGCTCATCTGAGAGGAACACAGGCAGTTGTTAATGGTGGCGGTTAGAGGCTGCAGGATCAGCTAAACTGTTGTGATTCAAGGAGCCGACACACCACAGACATCAGAGATTTCATAATTTATTCCCCGTTATCATGTGCTTCTTCGACTGTTTCAGGCACAATTCCCCCGTGGCAGCCTTGGTGTGTTAAGCAACTCCCAGGGATTGGTGGAGTCTGGCATGGGTCATTGCTGATTAGACTTCGTGGTGGTCCTCAGGGGCTGGCAGCACCACGCAGGCCTCTTTTTAACTCTATTTTTTCTTTTTCATCCATTAGAGAAGGTCGATTACAGGCGGAATGAGCACATGCTTGAATGACTTGGACTTTCCTCTCAGATGATGCTGGATGAGAGTTCTTCTATAGCTGTGTGTGATCCCATCATCTGAGAAATGTGTTGTGATTCCTTTTATGGAAGTCATACATAAACCATAGGCTCTATTATGGACTAGTAGTTATAGTTACATTGACCTAATCTTCCGCTAACTCTTTAGATATTATACAAGGAGTAAACTTTAGCTTCTCTTCCTGTGTGTCAAGACCACATTAATAATAGATTTAGTTATTTTTGCACATATACCAATTAGTGATAGTGAATTTAACCTCTGCATTTAACTGACCTTGGATTTGAACCAGCAACTATCTGATTATAAGCCCAGTGCCTCTCCTCCTGACCATAGACTCACCCCTTGCCCTAGCAAGTGAATTCTACTGTGCAAAACCCTCTGTTATTCTGTAGTTCGGTGGGATAAATGCTTTGAACCTTTGCAGGAACTGGGTGCATTTCAAACACAGGCATCAGGGTCTAACTGAAAAAGTTCCAGGGAAATATTTGAAGCCTCTGAAGGTTTTGTCAACTTGTCTTGTGAACATGGTAAATAACCATGCATGTTTATTTACAGGGTCCAGCAGCCAGACAAACAAACAAGAAGGAGTGAATGTATTACTTGTGACTGGTATTACTTACATTAGAATTTTTTGTATGGCCGTATGTTTGATTTCCAGCAGCAAAGGAATGCGGGTGGAATTGAACCTGAGCCACTGCAAGGGTGTCTTTGCACTAAGGTATAAGCAGGAAAATGCACATGGATTCAGATATAGTCAGATTGTCATTCTTTTGTGGAAATAAGTCAGAGTTGAATCATATACAGGCATTTGCATCGGCCACCTAAGTCTGATATTTCCCTGTCAATGACTTGTGCGTCCATCAAAATACAGCGGTAGACGGTACACGATTTACAATCACATGACCCTCTTTCAACCAGTGCAGGGGAGGACAAGTGCTCAGGCCGCTGGACTCAAGCCAGTGTGGCAAGGATTTCTGAATTTCATAATCCCTGCCTTCAGTTCTCCTTTAGCCAGCTAATCATTTTCAGGTCAGTAGAAAAACCCACCCTGAGGTTTGTTTGCAAGTGTTAACCAGTGTAAAAGGGATGTTAGATATGGTTTACTTTCGAAAGACAATGAAAGCATCCTTCAAAAAACATTTTAAAAAAGGGGAATCAAGTTTTACAGTGTAAGTCCAGAATTATAAAATGAAGTCTCCTCACTGTCCTGCATCAAAGTCCATTGAGAAAATCTGAATTGTTAGCAGTTGGCCTACTGCTGCCTCATTTGTTAAGTTTGTGTCACTGAGGTAAATATATCAACACCACCTGCACAATGTGATGTAAACTTGGTGAAATTATCTTTCTTCTGTCCCTGCTGGCAGCTGTGTTATTAATAACAATGAGCCTCCATGTCTGAGGTTGGTCTGTGGAGTCTGTGACACGCTGGGGATGTGCACAGCAAAGTCTTTCTTATAATGTATGTAGAAAGGGGGTATGAGTGACTGAGTGACTGAGTGAATTCAAAAATAAAAGATAATTACAAATACAGACAGACCCTGCATTGCATAAAGACATGACTGAAACTAGTGTATAAACAGCCAACAAACAGGAAGACAGTAGCTGTATAGCATTATTTCATATGCTGAAAACCAATGAAAGTCAATTCAAATAAAACCTTGCTAGTGGAGAGGAGTCAAACAGACTGCGCATACATCTGTATTTCTGAATCCAAGAGGTGTAAATGATTTGCTGTCAATTTGTAAGCAAACACGGCATCTTGTTAGAAAAGAAATATAAAGTCAACTTTATTCCCCATGCTTTTTAATACATCAGTATAAAATTATCCATCTGCCTTAACCGCCGCTGCTTTATTTTGCAGCTCAGGAACAACACTCAAGGTCAGGGTTTTCAAGCGGGGAACACTGCAAGTATACATTTTACCATGGATTTTCCCAAGGGCTTTAAATTCATTCTGAGGCGTTAAAGAGGCTGCAATTGAGACAACAACTGAGTTTATTGGGCACCAGCGGCTCGATAGTATTGATTTGTGCCCACTAGCCGGTGGAATACCAATGACATGTAACATCGCAGCTAAAAAGGAACATGTTACGCCCTTCAGATATGCAGAAGTTTTTTTTTTTTTCTCTCCCATGACAGAGTTTTTTTTTTTTTTTTAAATATTTCAGCTGAGCAGTATTGTAATGCAGGCAGTGAGGTGCCAAGGCTCAGTGTCAGGATTTGTGTGGGAGACATGATTGTCACACATGATAGATTGTGTCTCATCTGTTCTTTTGATGGAAGAATTTAAGGGGTTTTGTGCTAGATCAAACATGACAGATTCGGAGCCTGCAGAAGATTCTTCTAGAGTTGGACCTAAGTAAATGACTTTACTAAAACTTTCTCTACACTTTCTCAATGTGGACCCACTATTTAAAGATGACCCAAATCACTATATCATTCATGATATGAGCAAATTTATGACTACCCCACAGCCATATCTGTAACGTCTAATATATTTTTTTGAATTGGTTAACCAATAATTTCCAAGATTGGAAAAGTTGGAAAAATTTTGCAAATTAATTCAAGAAAAAAAAATCTCCCACAACCCCTGAGGTGTGTTGAACTGATTCTCCAAATGAAGACATGGATTGATGTGTGTGTGTATGTGCGTGAGAGAGAGAGAGAGAGAGTCTGTGTTTTAAGAGGTCACTGCTTGTTTAATTGACGACAGCAACTTGACACACTGGTGACTGTGGAACCAGGAAACAGGGATTAAATAGCAGCAGGGTGATGAGTAAATGAGTTGCAGGTGTGTTCTAAGGAACTCCACCCATCAGCTTAGCCAGACCTCTGTAAAACTAGAAAACAGACTCCACAGGAAACAAAATACTTAACAAAATAAGAGACCGGAAACCAGACCCTGACAGTTAAATTGGTATTAAAGATATCAATAGTAATACCTTATAAAGAATTTGTAATTAATAACTAGCCCTTATGACAGGCTGTTCACACTGAACGTCTCCACTGTTGTTTCACTAGCGTGTCTCTCTAGTTTAAAACAGCACTATGCCTAATATTCCAACAGTTGTAAAGGGATGGACATGAAATTGTTTTCTTATCACAAACAAAGAAGGAATAAGCAGAGAGTGGGTGAGTAGAGAGAGTTGTGAAAGAGGGTTTATATCGTTTTTGGTATTTGAAGACGAAGAAGTGATGGAGTACACACTGTGCCTTTAAAGGTGAATATGTTCTACTTTTTTTTTTCTTGCTACTCTATAACAATAAAGTGACTATGCTTGGTTACATTTTCAGGCTGACTCACATGTCTTACCTGGACCAGACAACTAGTCTAAGTCTAAGTCTATGTCAAGTTCACATCAACAACATAAAAAAGTCTATTTGATATGTTCATGGTAATATAGACCTAAACCTGCCATTTCAAATCAAGTGCAAATGTCACACAGCTAAGAGAAAAAAGAAGGCGTCATTATTGGCAGCTTTGGTTCAGCATAAATAACCTTGGAGCTACCAACACTGGCACTCAACCAAAATGCACAAAGGTGAGCAGAGAGAGGAAGAAGTCAAACCAAACTTGTGAGTCTCTCGTCCCTTCCATTGTCCCTCATGGGCTTTTAAACATGAAGCTCATTTGCTGAGCACAACTTCAAACATTTCACGGTGTCTTGCCTTCTCCTTTTCCTTCTTCTCCTTTTCTCCTGCAGGCTTGGTGTGATCCATTGCCCAAAGTAGAAAAACTAACTGGAGGAGGCAGAATGACTCTTTGCATTTAAATGGCACATTTAACAGAGAGCAGTTTCTCTTGATCCCAAGACTTGCTGAAATTTGTCTTCACTGTTAGAGCCTGTTATTCAGTGGAGGTACAGTGAAGACGACTGAAGGGCACTCTTATAACCAATCATGTGCTTATCCATTTTCTTCTCCGAATGTATCAAAACACACAGCCATTAGCCTCTGTGAAACGACCCATGTCGGAATAACAATCGCTTTGATTAGTTGAGCAGATGCCATAACAGGTACAATGGCCAGGACCACACTCTGTGCGGAATGTGCTGCTTTTCATTTGCCACCCACATTGACAAACCATAGCATCCACACTGCTCACATGAGACACTGATTCTTGATTCATCTAGGGCTGACCAGTATGGGCAATATGGGTAATCAATAATATCAGGATATGTTTAGACTATATCCCCATATACTGTTTTCTCTGGACTCATGAAGAGTTTTATATTGAGATGTTTGTGCTTCTCAAAGGGGAGTGACAGTACCCTATAAATACACTCTAAAATAAAATATCTGTTTATGATCTGTATCACATGATCTTAAAATACAGCTTTTTCCTTTCATTTCCGATCATACCGGCTTTATTTCTTTGGCTTTTTATGTTAAATGAAGGATATTTAAGTGTGTTGGAAACAATAAAACTGACTATAAATATGGTTAAATTCTGCTATAACACAAATAATTACACTTGAAACTAAAGAAGTGCTGTGAAGTGACTTTTTATAAGTATGCTGATTCCATGTATTTATTAATCACTTTATATTATTATTAGTGTATTTCACATTAAATGATGTATAGAAAGTGCTGATTATCAGTGCAATAGCCTTTAAAACCAGGAACAGTCATCATAGAAAGCTTATCATGATATGATATATTGTCTCATGTATTGTTGATACTAAATTAATAAATTCTGAATCAGTAAATTTGCAATGCTATAAAATAAGCAAGGTGCCCTCTCATTATTGTGTATACATCTCAATAGAGTCAATATAACAGAAAAGAAAAGGTACGAAAAAGTTTATTGCAAACAACAGTACTATGTACAGTATATGTACATATTCATTCACTGCTATCATTACATATTAAAGAATAGAGCTAGGTCCTATTTTCTCCATGAGTCATTTATAGTGCCCAGCACAATAGTATTTACAGTTTTTACATATTTACAATTACACATATTTACAGTTTCAATTTCTTTATCTATAATATGTCACAAACACACTTTTTGTACCCGTTTCTAAGTAAAAGCACTAAAGCATTTCATTTCCCTGAATTCATTCATTTTTTTTCAATTCCTGCAGATATTTCACAATAAAAAATATCTGCAGGAATTGAAAAAAATGAATTGAGCAGATGTGCAGCTTCATACTGGTATTTAGTTGAGCACAGAGGCATACATCAAAGTGGGAGCGTGCGATATGAGGTTATTGTGAAGAGTGTGACGACATGTTGACGATCTGCCAAAGCAGAGAGATCGTAATATCGTCTACAGGGCACATTCTCTCTATCACTGTTCTGTGATCTTATATGGAAGCATCAGTTCGTTCCCTCAGCCAAATCACACTATTTGTCTCCTTCATGTCCACCCTACCAATGGACCAATCACTGGACTATGGTCAGTGTTGTGGTTTTACATAAGCAGATTGTTTGGTTGCACTGCTGCAAAATATTTTTTTTTTTCCAAAAATCAAGTTAGAGCAACTAACTTGTGTAACTCACTTTTTCTTAAAACAATGGTTCCCGAACTTTGGTATGCGCACTGCCAGTGGTTGAGCACTTTCTCTGGTGGTACATGGAGGAAAATCACAAATACTGTTCTACTGTACCAGGGTATGTGATCAGAGTGCTGAGGAATTTTGACTGAAATGCGTCCTGCCTCCTGTGAAAAGTCTGTAGCTGACTTTGCTCACCTTATTTACACCACTGTATTTTAACATTCACATTAATGGCGTTACTTCGACAGGTCAGTATTTTTTCAGGTGGTACTTGGTATAAAAAGTTTGAGAACCACTGCCTTAGAAGATATGTGAATTCCAAAGCCAATCACACTCCCTTTTTGAACAACAGAGGTGTGTGAGATGCTGCAAACCAGCTTTGCAGCCACCAGCACTGTATTCACATCCATTGTGGCCCAGGAATATGTTTGCCTAGACCTGACAAGCAATTATGACTCTTAATTAATAGCTTCATAAACCCAGTTTAGGGGTATAGCAAGGGCCAGTTTGCTGTATCAGCAATTCTATTAGGGTAGATGGGCTTATTTGTTTTCTTTCCAAAAGTTAGATGAGAAGAACAGAAGAACAGATTCAATTTACATGTTTATGAGCTGTCTACAGACCAAAAGGGCTTCACCGGCTCTTTCCAAAGTGCAGAAATGTACCTGCCACCTCACTCATCAACACAGTTTTATCAAGTGTTTAGTTCCTCTATGCAAAAAGAGATTTTACAACAGTCATTGTTTGATTTTCATCTTTAAAGTCACTGGTAGGTAAGTTTTCTTAAGTCCTCTTAAAGTCAAGCTCTTTTGTGAGTCTTCAGTTTGTACCACGTAAAGGTACATGCGGAAATGATGGAAGTTGGTGAATTACCAAAGATTACATTAATTATGAACAGAATATAGTCTTTTTATAGACTTGGGCATCTTGGGGACCCATGGAGGTCCATAAATATTGGGACATCGACACAATTCTAATCTTTTTGGCTCTATACACCACCACAATGGATTTGAAATAAAATGAACAAGATGTGCTTTAACTGCAGACTTTCAGCTTTAGGGTATTTACATCCAAATCAGGTGATGACGGTGTAGGAATTACAACAGTTTGAATGTGTGCCTCCCACTTTTTAAGGGACCAAAAGTAATGGGACAATTGGCTGCTCAGGTGTTCCATGGCCAGGTGTGTGTTATTCCCTCATTATCCCATTTACAAGGAGCAGGTAAAAGGACTAGAGCTCATTTCAAGTGTGCTATTTGCATTTGGAATCTGTTGCTGTCAACTCTTAAAATTAGATCCAAAGAGCTGTCACTATCAGCAAAGCAAGCCATCATTAGGCTGAAAAATCAAAACAAACCCATCAGAGAGATAGTAAAAACATTAGGTGTGGCCAAATCAACTGTTTGGAACATTCTTAAAAAGAAAGAATGCACCGGTGAGCTCAGCAACACCAAAAGACTTGGAAGACCACGGAAAACAACTGTGGTGGATGACCAAAGAATTCTTTCCCTGGTGAAGAACACCCTTCACAACAGTTGGCCAGATCAAGAACACTCTCCAGGAGGTAGGTGTATGTGTGTCAAAGTCAACAATCAAGAGAAGTCTTCACCAGAGTGAATACAGAGGGTTCACCACAAGATTGAACCATTGGTGAGCCTCAAAATCAGGAAGGCCAGATTATAGTTTGCCAAACAACATCTAAAAAAGCCTTCAGAGTTCTGGAACAACAACCTATGGACGGATGAGACAAAGCTCAACTTGTACCAGAGTGATGGGAAGAGAAGAGTATGGAGAAGGAAAGGAACTGCTCATGATCCAAAGCATACCCCCTCATCAGTGAAGCATGGCGGTGGTAGTGTCATAGCGTGGGCATGTATGGCTGCCAATGGAACTGGTTCCCTTGTATTTACTGATGATGTGACTGCTGACAAAAGCAGCAGGATGAATTCTGAAGTGTTTCAGGCAATATTATTTGGGAAAATGCCCCAAGAACAGGCAGTACCTGAAGACAGTTGCAGTAGAGGCCTGGCAGAGCATCACCAGGGATGAAACCCAGCATCTGGTGATGTCTATGCATTCCAGACTTCAGGCTGTAAAGGATTTGCAACCAAGTATTAAAAAGTAAAAGTTTGATTTATGACTGCTAATTTGTCCCATTACTTTTGGTCCCTTAAAAAGTGGGAAGCACATATACAAACTGTTGTAATTCCTACACTGTTCACCTGATTTGGATGTAAATACCCTCAAATTAAAGCTGAAAGTCTGCAGTTAAAGCACATATTGTTCATTTTATTTCAAATCCATTGTGGTGGTGTATAGAGCCAAAAAAATTAGAATTGTGTCAATGTCCCAATATTTATGGACCTGACTGTATATGCATTACAGTAAGTGCTTCAAGTATCAAGGATACTTCCCGCTGCCTTCTGCTCTGGGGATGTAGAAACCAGGAGGTAATAGCAAAATACTGTATATTTTGCTATGTTGGGGGACAACACTTATTGGCAATAATTTGATTGTTAATAATAACTAAATAATTATTATTAATAATTATTTATTTATTAAATATTTTTGAAAAATCTGTGAAAAATCAATTCGGGGTACCACCCTGAAAACAGAGAAAACAATCAATTCATGCCTTTAAAATCAGTCTGCGCAATCACTGTGACTATAATATCTGCTGATATCACAATTAAACAGTATTGAAGTAATGAATCCGAGCACTGGCTCTCTCTACCCCCATTTGTCACAGTATACATGCACAAAAGACACAGAGCTTTCTTTTAAGTGAAATAAAAATAACCATTTATTTAATCAAATGACACAATATAAATTGAATAACTTGAATCAGTTAAGAGTAAATAGATACGACATGGTACATTACCAGTGACATCACTCCCCAGAAAGGCGGATCTTGGGGGGAGGAGCAGGCACAGTAGCAGTGACTGTAGGGCCATGCTTTGCCACAAGATGGCGCCAAAGAGCAAGTCAAAGATTCCCACAGATGTCGGACTGAAGAGCATGCGCAGCAGTGAGGTTGTAGGCATGCGTGGTCGGCATAAGATGGTGTCTGTCAGCACAGTCTCACAAAAGAATGAATGAGAGAGAGAGGGAGAAAGTTATGAATGGTGTGTGTGTACAAGGAGGGAAGTTCAAAGCATAACGTCTAGTATGAATGAACAAAGGATCACGTGCAGCGTGAGCCGATGACAGTCAAACCACATTGGCTGACGCAGGGACAACAGCGGCTGATCCTCGGATTCTTCGCGGAGGGAGACAGCTCAAGCGTCGACTTTAGAAGGTGCTTCTGTTTTGTAGCGGTGAGGGGAAAGCTTGGTTTGCAGAGGCTTCCAGGTGCTGATCAAAAGGGGTGCGTAGCTGAACGCAAACAAGTTTCTAGCCCGACCAGTGAGGGTGAAACTGGCACAATCTTTTGAGGATTGGATGTCTTCAGTACAATGCTGGATGACGAGAGTGTGGGTGCAGCTCCGACCGCAGCGATCGTATGAGGCGAGGTGCGTTGATTTTGTCTCCGTTACCTGTGTGAGCTGGATAGGAGCAGCAGTGATCAGTGATCACAGTTAGTCACAGTTTCCATGGAGGACTGATGAAAGAAGCCTGCAGACGGCTCCCACGTGGTCACCAAGACTGGGAGGTGATGCCTGCTGGATGGCAGGGATGAGACCGGAGTCTACCCTCCACGAGGGGCAGAGAAGAAAGAGACGGAGAGAGAGAATTTAGGTCTGGAAGTCAGATATAGAGACATGGCATCGAAGGGAAGCAGCCAGGATTCCACCTTGTATTTACTTTACAACTCTTTTATGAGCTGAGGCTGTGGTTTTTCCATGTAGGCCATGCATGGAGGAGAATGGAGAATGCAGGCCACACTGGGTTAGGGCCCTGCAACAGCTACATGGAGCATGTGTAGTTAGCGTGTACAGTCCACATAATCTCAGAATGTTGGGGTGCTCTCATACATCTGCACAAACCTTGGCAGTTACATGCAAATGTTTGTGGAATCGTGGATGTGAAAAGCATGAATCTGGCCTCAGGAGAAAGATAGAACTTACACTGAGCTTCATAAATGTTAGCACTAACACTTGAAGGGATGTTTTTTATTGCATCACCAGGTGTCTAGTATCTAGTGTCATGATGGGGTGGTGGTGGTTCAGTGGGATCCTTCAACCAGAAACTTGAGGGCTTGATCTTAAGGTGCTCTAGTCAACATGCTGAACTGTCTCAGGGCAAAACACTTAACCCCAAATAGCTCTAGGCAGCTGTGCCAGCGGTGAATGGGTATGATTGACGTGTGACAGAAAAAGAAGCTGCTGCACAATAGATGAGCTCAATGAATGTACGTGTACAAGGCAAAACTGTAGTGTAAAGCACTTTGACTGGTCATTTATACTGTGGGCGCACTTGGGCGTATTTGATTTTGGCTGGCAACAATGTCACTGCAGCAACAGAGTGGGAAACTGTCATGGCTGATCACTTTAATACTGTTGAGTACACACACACACACACATACACTTTTGTTTTCTACTTGGAGGAGACACACTTCATTGCAGGTGTCATTTTCCTTCTGGGGTTTAACATTCACTTTCTGCTACTGAGAGGATGTCAGCTGTTTTGTATGAGACTGACTGAGCCACCTAAATACCAAATCCAGACCATAGACGGGCTTGAATGAAAACTGGGAAAATATACACTCAAGGAGAAAAGCCAAGGGGTTGTTGTGACAACAGATGTTCCAGACTCGAGGGGGATTCAAGATTGATAAGCTTGAATGCAACTGATAAAGCATTTTCTGTTTTTTCCTCTATCAAAGCAGCAAGAATTTTTCATGTGGAACTTTTACCTGTCTGTTTCTTTCTTATCATCTGGAGGCACATTGAATGATAAAGGCCTAGGGCAAAATGACAAAATTGTACTTTATGGTAGAATGACATGATAACAAAGTCCTGTCATTCTGGCTGCATCTTACACTCGGTGCAAAGTAGTTTTCATTCAACACAGCTGTCATTTTTGCACCCAGCGTCCAAGTTGCATAGGTAGCAAATGCACTTGTGCTCATTAGCCTGCCCGTGTCTGTTTTGTGTGTTTGTTAAAATAAGGTGTGGACAAGCACATTGCTGTCTTGAGGCAGGAGAAAGTCGCTTTGCTATTGACCACACATTAGATGGAAATGTGCTTTGGTGTCCCTCCTTCTCCTCTTCAGTTATATGCAGGTTGAATATTGATGCAATTCCTTACCCTGTGTAGTGTAATGGAGTTGTTAACGGTGGAGGCAAGGGATCCACCAACCATGGACCACATATCCATTAGCCTGTGTGCTGCTGGCTTCAGCCCCTTCCTTGTCATAGTGTCAGCACATGCTAGTTTGGCTGCAGGTTATTTTACACAATAACAAAATAACATGAGCAGCAGAAGTTGGGTAATGAGATGTCAGAGCATGCGCAGAATACTATAGCGTTAATTACCCACCTGAGATGATCAAATTATCTGCCCCTCTACCACTTTCCTCATTCTCCATGTGAACGTGTGTGCGCTCTCTCTCTCGTCACCATCAACTTCTTGCTTGTTCTTAATTTTAGACCTTTCTTTTCCTGACACATTTCTTTAAAGTTCGTTGAACTTTTCACTGCTAACTACTAACAAGCAGAACCATCTCCTCGGCAGGTAATCGGTCACTTCTTCCGTTTCCTGCTTTCACCATTTTCATAGTAATGCACCAGACACAGGCACATTTGAGTTTTAAAGGAAATTACAATTGAAACTCTGACTGGCTTCATTGATGTTATGCCCAAAACGTACCAACGAATATTCAGACACCAAATACAACACTTTTGTGCCTTGTGCCTCATTTTGCGCTGAGATTTCCATGCCGTATAGCAACTACCAAAACTAGCATTGGACATGCCCTAATACACTTGCACCAAGCACTTTAGACCATTTGCTGTAGATTTTTTTAAAATTGGACCCAAAGAGCAGCACCTATTAAATGTCATGCTTTTTCTTGTTTTTCTTACATTTTTTTTAAATTTGTATGGTGGAAATAGGGATGATCCAATATATCAACATCATTATACCAGGTATCTGAAAAAGCTGATGGATGCCATCTGTGAATTTAATTTAAAAAGCTAGGCTTTTACCCATATGCCAGAAAAAGGACAATTAATTGAATTAACATGAATGCATAAAAAAAGAAATAAAAGAATTTCATGATTTCAAAGATTCAAATGTGGCTTTTATGATTCGCAAAGGAAAGTCTGCTGTTTGCATCAGCAGTGGAATTAGTATTTTAAACTTCAGACAGGTGATACAGAACATCTGCTTTAGATACTAGCACAGCTGTTCATACCTGTGAGTCACAGTGTCACTGAAATAAAGATGTCGGGGGGGCAAAAAAACATACCTCCTCACAGGATGGTGATCGATGTCTTCCACAGGAGGAGGAGGAGGAGAAGAGGAAGAGTCTGTCACTGATGCTGATGGAAAAAAAACACTTCCTATATTACTAATCGCAAGGCTTTATGACATTACCAGTGCATGTAGGATGTTCGTTGTCTGTCAGGAGCTGCAGAGCTAAAGCAGAACCTTCATCACAGAAAAAGAGGAGTGATTTGAAGAAAATTATCTGGAAAATACTGGCGTGGCGAGTCACATATCAATCTACAGCCATCTTCAGGGAAACCTTGAGCAAGAGACATGCCAAATGGATAAAGGACTTGTTTGTATCGTATTAGCCTGGCTATCATCAAATTGCATGAGTCTGGAAAAGGTAGAACATTTATATTGATAGCCCTAGAACCAATCAGAGTAATAGTGACGAATGCAGTGAGATGGAAAATGCAAATGTGATTGTTCTACTTTTCTAGGAGCAATGGCTATCTAGTAATGGCATCTAAGAACTTTTGCCCGGGGAAGCTCCATTGGGCACTTAAAATGGAAACAACAGCCGAACTAAAAATCAGTTGCTCTTAGGTGGCTGCCATGTTGAATGTATACAAAAGCTGGTAGATGTCACTTCTAGCCTGCCACTAGTGCACCAGGGGTTTGTGATTGTGATTCTGAAATCGTATGTGTCTGCAGAGAGAAACCAAAATGCCCTTGGCTGGGTTCACTCAGGTTTGACTTGGATGGCCATTAAGTAGATATATTAATAATTACCTGAATTATAATTCAGATTGGCAAGTTAAATATAATAATATCAAAAATAAACGTTTTATACGTTTAAAAATATACAGTCCATTCAGGAACGTTATTTTGTAACAACTGTTATAAAATGACATATGCTGTGAAGCAGAAGGTTTTAGTTCTTTTTTGTGGCACGGACCCAAAACCCAAAGTTCCACTGTGTTGGTACAGGCCTTTTGAGGCTTTGACAGAGGTGACATTCACCCGGTTGTAAGTTGCACGTTGGACACATTATTTAAAGGTTGAAATCCTCCGTCGTGTCACTTTATGAACAAATCAGTATGCGTGAATGGTTCTTGGATGAGGACCAGTCACGCTCCCATCATTGTGAATCAACACGCGCAAGTGCCATGCTTAAAGAACTGATGATGACAGAACATGTTGACTGGATTATTATTCAGCGAGACAGAGGTGTGATTAGGCAGGCTCCATCTGATTCCCTATTGTCTTTGAAGAAGAAAAGAGAATAAGTGGTAGATGTAGTATGAAGCAGAGCAGGCATTCATTGTCTGCCAAGTTCTAATTAGATGTACCACGTCTTTGCACACTGACAGTTTGTATGTGATTGCATCCCAACTTTGTGTTCACAGACTATTTTCTTCTTTTATTTTACATGGTAGCATGTACTGAGACATGTGACTTGGTTCTTTAAATTAAGATTTTTGGCCTCTCATATATAGAGGATTACTGAAATTTAGCAGCTTGTATGATATTGATGTAAACACCTTTTTGTAATGAATTCAACTTAAATGACAGGCTTGTGGTGGTGCTTTTCCATTATACAGTTCTAGCACTACTCGTGCTTGACTCGACTCGATTTTTTGCTTTTCCATTAGGGATGATACCTGCTATCTGGTGATTTTTTTTGGTACCTGCTCTGTCGGGATTCCAAGCAAGCAGAGCTGATACTAATGTGATGTCGACAGACTGCTGGCTACTGTTTGGCAGTGCATGTCGTCACTGGAAGAGTTAGGAGCTCAATGTCAGACACGAGAATCAAACCGAACAATGCCGAACTGTAGATCAGTTAAAAACACTAATCTCCAACATTTTGCAGCAAAATTTTTAAAATTTTAATATTTAACATAAGAGTCTGTGTATTTAGTGACCAAAACTCGTTCAGACATATTTCAGTTAATTGACTGTGTCAATTAACTGAACACTCGGGTCATGCAGGAAGTACGTATTGAACTAATCTTTTTAATTAACTGATTAACTGTAATGATTCAGTACATTGAAAAGATATGATTTGCCCTTTAATATTTTTTGTCACATGTGGACGTCACGGAAGGTTGTGTAGCTGTGCTTTGATGACCCCATATTGAGGAGGTACAATGAAGTAGTGGAAAAATTATGTGCCTGATACCAAATCAAGTAGAGTCAAGTCGAGTAGAGCCCAGTAGTGCTAGAACTATATAACAGAATACGATAAAAGTTGGACTAATACAAGCAGATTGTCACGGTTTGTCTACGGACATGTGGGGACCCAAAAAGGAGCGGAAGCAGGACATAAAAGTCAGCGAGGGAAATTTATTAAGTACAAAATCAAAAGCAGAGCCAAAAGAAACAACTAAAGACGAGGAGACTCGTTGGCTGGCTGGACGAGGGTCTCCTGGGAATAACTGGAAGGCAAAAACGAGGCGTTAGAAAAACAGAGGGACGATAGGAACGAGTGGCTGCGAGATACGTGTAGTGCGGACCACTAGGTACCACATAGGTTGTGAGACGCGCTGACACCTGCAGCAGGAAAAACCCAGCTTAAGAGGGCAGGGAGACAATCAAGGGAACGAGTGGCAGGTGCGAAGGGGAAGACTCCTCCCAGCCAACCAGTCAAGTCACCTGGGGGAAAAAAGCACAGGGCAGGTTGCACAGGAAACAGACAGACAGTCACTAAAAATAAAGGGCAGGAAGCCGAACCCTGACACAGATAATGTCATTTGGAATCAAATTTCTACCTGGTGGTTTTGTGCATGCATTGTTCCCACCCCACTAGCTTAAAGGCAGAAATAAAAGAAGCTGACACACAAAAGAAGAACAGTAGCCACAGGATTAGGCCCTTTTCCACCATAGGAACGTTTCTCATTTACCTGGGTAATTAAAAAAACTTGCCACATTTCCAGTGCACTTTTATTTATTTATTGGAAATATTACCCTGGTAAATACTTTATCCAGGTAGAGTTAGTACCTACTCACGACTAGGGACTTTTCAGGTTACCAGGAACTTTGGAGGAGCCGTGTTGTGAACGTAACAACTTTATTGCTATATTTAGCGAGTATTCAGACCCTCTAATGACTATTTTTCAAATATGTGACTAGAGATAAATCTAGTGTCTTTTTCTTGTGTTATCTGAGACTTTTGGAAGGTAAGGGTTAGGGTTAAACGTGACGTGAAAACACATATCATTCTAAAGGTCTTTGCACACCGGACAGAACAAACGAACGAATGATTCCGATGCGACGCAGCCTCAAACACGATGAGAAGAAACTAATAAATTATGAGATGTAATAAATTACGTCTGTCTGTGAGCAGAGCGGGTTACACACACACACAGGCTGCTGCTGTTGTCATCTCTGGCTGATGCAGCTCACAGTGATATTGGTAAAAACTATTTTGAAGCTTGATTTTCATTTTTTTGTATAGTAACATAAAATAAACACAATCAAGCGACCTGCTGTTGTGCTAAATGTTTTGACTGTACGTCATCAACAACACTTTGAGGTGCCGTGGAAACGGAAAGTACACAGATAACCAGGAACTTATTTACCTGGGTAAATAAGTTCCTGGTAATAAAAGTTCCAGGTAATTTTGATGAAAAAAATGGGCTATTATGAAATCCAGGCTACATTTATTCCTTAATGACTTATGAGGAGCCTGATTTTATTGACTGTCAGCTTAAAGAAGTGAATGCTTTAAAGTTTGTGGATGGGAGGCACACTAAGAATGGTGTTTAACATGCTAGCTAGCTCCTGTTAGCAGGAGTCTGCTATGCTGCCGGATCTTGCATTGAAATAAGACACATTTTTGGGCATCACAGCTCGTTAGCAAGCCAAAAACTGTACTGTATTAAAATGTGGAGTAACTTATGAGTGAACGGTAAACCACTGATAAAGCACACTGAGCGGTTTAATATTGTCACATCATTATGCTAACTATTGCTCCTGTGTGTAACTGAGCCATACTTTTAGAAATACATTAAAAATCCTGAAAAAAACTGGTGTGAAACCTCGGTGTTTGCTTTACACAGAATTTGTTGACAATTAGCATGGGAAGTCTGAACCTGTCATGATACCTGTCGAAAGTCTTATGTCTGTTGTGTCTTCTTCCAACACTTAATTTAAATTTTTGGTGTGTCACTAACGCATACAGATTATTTGCAGTCAATTTAGATGTATAATATTCAGGTTGGAACTCAACAACTGTTTCTTTAAAGTAGTTCATTACGTTACAATAATAACATTTTTACAAACAGATGTCCATGGGCTGGGAACTTTCAAAGTGGTTTCGAGCAGTGTTAGCTAATACCCTGTCCTCGTGAAACCTCTTGTAATTTAGTTTCTGCTTGAATTTTCAGTGCCTGCAAATGGGGCTCTCAAGTCCTGTGCTAACACAGGGGTCTATCAGATCAGCCACTTTAAGCCCTGTGCAGTTTATGAAAGGCATTTAGAGTAGATTTGCATTATTTATTAGTTTTGTCTATGACCTTCGGTGCCTGCTTGAGCTTGTAATACCTGGTATTAACAGCACGTTGCATTGCAAGTGACTCTTAGTAAAACAGGTCCACTTGCTTTAAAAAAAAGCCTTGGCCTTGTGTTTTTTTTCCACTGCTGATAAGGCTGCTCATGTCGTCCTTCCAACTCTCTCTCTTCTAACACTAACATGCTGTTACATAAACCCACAGAACCACTGAGATACCAGCAACTGTTTACACTTGTGTTTTACAGCCAAGGCAATTCATCAAACACAGTGCAGGCTAACTATGCTTTAAAGTGTAATTAAACTCACAGATTTTTCAGGTGTATATGGTAACTAGTAATGATCTCTATCTCCTGCCTCCCTCAAAAAACACTAGCTCCTGCACTCAAATTTTGCCATTGGCTTTTTAAGGTTTTCATCACACTCTCATCCTATTGTCATGAGGTTAAACACCAGAAACCACCAGAAATGCTGTTGCATTAACATTTATAAGGTAGACATTGAGTTACATTTCTTTTGATTTGACATGATCAAATCAGCCAAATTGTCAGGTTCATAAATAAATGTCGTTTGTATTAATTTGATTCCCAATGAAGCTACAAGTTGCTTCATATTGTTGATATGTGAAGTGCAAATTAATACAATTTTAACCAAGTGATAATAAAGTGGAATTGATTGCGATTATCTATCAAGCTTCACTAAAGGTAAAACAGATTAATCGTTTGACTGCCAGACTTGATAATGTTGTAGTCAGGACAACTAAAAGCCTTTGCACACCAATGTTAGGGCAAATCAAGTGCAAGGCACAAATTTACAAATGATATGCACGATCTGTATTGACACCAAGCACGATGTAGTGTAGCAAATAAATGATTAGGGTCAGAAAAAAAATCTATTCACTGCAAGAAATACAAGGACTTTACAGAAGGAAGACAGAAACAAGGCGAGCTTGTTTGCTTCAGGACTTCAAGATGATCTGTCCCACAGTTTAGAGATTTGAAGAAGGTCCACTTTGTTTAGACTACATACACATGGCAACGCAACGAGATTTTTTTTTGCAGGCTGAAAAAAAATCACATACACACGATAACGGATCAGAAACGCGTTGTGTAAAGATGCGAACGGAACACATGGTGAAATCGATGTAATACATATGCCAGACCTACATGTGGCGCTGTAAACAGACTCAGACAGAGCCACCGGACACAATTGTTGCGTGAGGTTACGTCTTGTACTGGCCACGTGACGGTGAAGGTAAAGTTTTCAAAAAGTATCGGTTTCCTTGTCTATGCGACAACGCGAAGGCTACGTTGCCAGATTTTTCCAGTCTGGAACCCGTTCTCAAAAAGTATCGTTTCAGGGCACCCAGAACGCTGTTCCCGTGTGTACGAGAGGCCGAAACGATAAAAAACTTTATCAGATCGACCTAAATCCGTTCCCGTGTGGACGGCGCCTTAGTCCCAGCTGTGCACATTTGCTCCTTACACTATCCCTTAAAAAAGGCAGCAACACACATGAAACATGGGGCTTAACGATAAGCTCAGGGTATTAATCCAAATCCACTTTTGCCAATTAAATACTCTTGTCCTGCATACATAGTTCAAAAGATCATCATAATTATTAACTCATGTGTTTTGGGTGTAATCTACTATAAAAACAATGATGACTTCTATCTCGAGAGGGAGGTGCACTAGACACTTTGTGCAGGATGAAGGATAAGGCCTGTTATACCTGACCTCTATATTTAGATTCATAGTAATTAGAGTTGGCTATGTTCACACATAGCCAACCCTTGTTCTCAGTCAGAGGTGGAGCAGTTTTCTCTGTGGTACATGAAGCTGGAGCAGCTGCACTTCTCTCTCTCTCTCGGTTCACATCACTCTTCCCATGAATGCACAATCAAGTACAAAACCTGGGTACCAACTGATTTGACATGAATTGTTACTGGGTAGCACTGATTTAATTCAGACTGTGCCAGTTCAGTGTTAAAAAGAAAGAGACTAAAATCTAAAATCAATTATAGACATCTACAGAAACAGACAGACAGAAACAGGAATACAGTTATTCCTTAACAACTAAATGGTTGACCATTCAAAGCTGCTTTACACTTCAGTTTTGCCATTCACCTATTCATTCAGCACAACACTTCTTTCTTACCCATCCACCTTGCTCTACCCTTGATCCACCGTCACCTCACTTTTAGTAAAAATATAATGTATAGGTTCATAATTATTATTATTATTATTATTATTATTGGAAGATGACTTTCCATCACCCTGTGTTTAGGGGAAAAAGAATTTAACCTCCAACCCAGCAGCCACTTTGCTTTACCATCTGTGCTGTTACTCATTTGATGACTATAACTAGATCAGTTTAAGTGAATTTAAATTTCTTTAAAATGGCGGGAAATAAATAACTCAGCTTCTTTGTTTTTTGTCAATATCAAGTTTCATTTCAGATTATTTTCTGGATGGCGCTGCTGCAGTGCTATGGTTGAGGTCATGCTTTGCATTATTAGGACCTGAGTACTCACATATTGTTGCGAGGATCCTATTGAAATCCATGAAATTCTTTCTTTTGGATTTTGTACAGTACTGTAAACCTGTCCACTACGACTAATCTTTATTTGACACTATCATACTTACTGTCACCTTCTGCACTCTAATTTTTCTATGTCTCTCTTTTCTGTTATTTGCACCATCATTAACTCTTGTCCTCTCTTTTACTTTACTCTTGTCCTCCCCCCACTCAGATGCTGGCAGGCTACCTTGAGGAAATATATCTGTATCCCCTCGCTGCAAACAACTCATTGTCATTGTAATAGTATATTATATATCACAGGTTCCGGATGAATCATTTGCATATAATGGGCTGATAACTGATGTAATAATGAAACCCTTGAGCCTTTCACAGGAAGGATGGATATTGTCAGAGACTAATGACTGTATTTAATAATGCACAAGTGAGTTTCAAACCAGATCAAGACATTGGGAGCTCTGTAGCAAAAAAAAAAAAAGAGAACCATGTCTGACTGAACAAAGTTGAAATCCTTTAAAGAACTTAGTCGAGTGTTGAGCTGCTTTAACTAGCACCCACTGAGACAACAAAGTATCTGATGCTGGTCCTGGAAGACTCAGAACATTTGCAAACTACCACATGCATGAGTACTATATACTGTTGTTATTATATTCTGTTGATTACTACTATATACTGTTATTATGTACTGTTATTATCAGTGATATTACCACTATATCATCAGTATTATACCATCATATTGCCACTGCCAATTATATGCTTACTTAACTTGTTTTTCTAAATGCCCTTGTCCCACTCTGTATATATTTCATTTCTATTCTTACTCCTAGTTTACTCCACAGTATTTGTTCTCCACTCAAGTATTCTATCTATCTAATGATGGACTCAGACTATAAGAGTTTCAGGACAAATTAAGAGAATCACAGAATGAATCTAGTGTGGAATCATACCAGTGTTAGGCCAATATTATGTGGGAGTTTAAGTGGCTACAGATTCAGCCTTAAACCTCTTTAACTGTAACTAAATAAAATCATCAGGGCCACACTGATAATTATAAAGCATGTTTTATACTCAGGATTTAACAAGGGGATTACGTCAGTACTTTCCCATCCTGGTCTGTGAAGGAGAGGAGTTTTTGAAAATGTAACCATGAGAAGAGCTACAACAATACGAGTGCGGATGAGACAGCTGAGCCCGGAGAAAATGCTCGTCAGTATTTGACAATATATGACATACTTCACGAGCCGCATGGCAGAATGGTGGGTAGCACTGTTGCCTCACAGCTAGAAGGCTGCTGGTTCAAATCCTGGCTCAACTGAGGGCCTTCCCGTGTGGAGTTTGCAAGTTCTCCCCATGTTTGTGTGGATTTTCCCCAGCTACTCTGGTTTCCACCCATCATGCAAAAAAATGCAGAGGTTAATTGGACACTAAATTGACCTTATGAAGCGTGTAGATAGAAAGTGTTTGACAATTAATTCTGAACTGTCAATTTAGATCTCACCTCCACTCGAAGGAAGCTTGCATTGACCACACTACCCTCCACCATAAAACAGAGCGGTGAGCTGAAATGGTGTGTGGATTATCTTAATATCATGTAGTGTGTGATGTGCCAATATTCTCTGATCCTGTGGTGGGTCCATGTTTAAGATTAAAGAGAAGAATATCTGTGAAGGTTCTCACAATCATGAATGGAAATGATCTATTGTGTGAGCCCTAATGCTCTATTCTATCTAATTAATGCAAATTTTCAGAAATTCTAAACCGCAATTCAATTTTGCATTTTTTCAAAGTAGAAGTCATGTGCTCTTTTAATATCAGCTATTACCAATGACATGTCATTAAAAGAGTGATCAATG
>JAFBJR010000010.1:1135983-1184098 GCA_016785285.1 Brachirus orientalis
AATCATATATATATATATATATATATATATATATATATATATATATATATATATATAATGACAATGAATGCAACACGCAGGCTGCTGAGGCCATCATTGGTGGATGTTCTCCTTTCCCTTACAACTCGAAATAAGTTAACTGAGAAAAACTGATGTCATTAATGGTTGTGATGCAGTGGCTCATCACTGACTGGGGCAGTGTGCACCAATAGAGCAAACACATCTAACGCCGCCAAAGCATACAGACCCTCCATACCTCGCCCCCCCCTTCCTACTTTCCCCTGGCCATAAATAAAGGCAGTCAGAATCTGCTTTAGCTCAATCTAATGGTGTCTGGTTCCAACAAAAAATACAGAATGCATGTCAGGTTTTGTTCAGTTTGGGCTTGCACAAAAAAAATACAGGTTGCATGTTGGGTCCGGTCGATATTATCAGGCTCGGTTTGGTCCAGAGATGGTTAAAGCACTATCATGTTGACATGCACATCTGTGGACATGTAATATCATATCACATGCATCCGTGTTTGGCAGAAACACCTGACTCGGTCCACTGCCTCTGGCCTGTCAGCTGAAACACGACATGGCTTCATTTCATACAAGCTCCATGTTTTACTCTGACGCTGACTCACAACATACAGTAGCTTAATTTGAAGGGAACACAGTATTAGCTTCCCCCATGTCTCCACTGTCTGACTACACACTCCTTAGTGTCAGAAGAAACACTCCCTGTATCCTTGTGTATAGCATCATCATCATTCCTTCTTTCTTCTTATACCACAGCAAACACAAAAATTATGGCCAGTTTGATTCTATGAAGGTGAGTGCAGTAGTTCGTAAGACAAGGCGAGTGTTAAAGTGACTGACATGTAATTATTGTTATTTAAATTAGAATGTGTTTTTTTTGCGCTCACACCAATTAGTGATTATTACACACCAGTAGTGGACACACACAAGCCAGCTGCAGGAGCAGTGGGCAGCACTTATCTTCGCCCAGGGAGCAATGGGGAATTGAGTGCCTTGGTGACTTGGCCCATTCAAAGATTTGAACCGGCCTTTCCTCTTGGCCTCGGACTGTGGACTGTGTTGTGCTAGGGACTAATTTAAGACATGAACATTCTCTCTCACTGAAAACATCCAGACAGGGGAACACCAGGAAAAAACAATTCAAGCCAAGGCCATATTAAGTTTACAACAGTGGAGCACAATCTGTTTTCCTTTGTAGGGCCAAGATTTAAACTCCTTAGTGGGTTTGCTGATTGAGACACAAGCAAATACTGGGATCTCAGGTTCCTTCATTAACTATTGTTTAGTTTGCTGTGTGTACAGAATCATTTGTATGTTAATATTTGCCAGACTCTATTTCCGCTCATGTGGTACATATCAGTTGCGCGTGTCTAACATCTCATCTCGCTGTCTGTGGCTCACAGCTCTTTTGGCTGCAGGTTGTTGTTGTTGTGCAGCAGCAACAGCTTTTTTCCTCAGAGTGGCAGATAAAATTCTAGTTGACACAGAGGGATGACATGGAAGGGTTATCAAATGCAGAACAGGCAGCCCGGGCGCACCACTTCCCCATGGTCGGGTTCCCCACGAGTAATTGGCTCTCTCTTTCATCCTCCCCTTGCTTGCTGCCCACTGACGAGTGCTCGCTGCTATCTTTTTCTTTCATTCTCACTGGCTCCTATTTTTTTTTTTTTTTTTTTTTTTTTGCTCATCTCAGCTACAGTGAAATTGAAAGTTTGTAGGATTAAAATTTAAATTGGTGCTGCTAAACATCCTCTCGCTCTGTGCTTGGCAGCGTTTTGAAGAAGCCGAAGCAACTTGGAAAATAAGCTGGCTGATGAAGAATGATGATGTCAAACAGATTTTTTTCCCCCCTGTCAGACTGAGCCCTATGTGGGAATGGAAAGACATCATTATTGTCCTTTTAAACCTGTTGAAGCAGTAATTCAGTGCTCTACCCAACTGGTGACTTTTCTCGTCCCTGTATTGACTGTATTTAAAAATAGGTGTTCTGGTAGTGTATTTATGCTAACTGCTCAATAAGCCTTTTCTATCTGCTTTTTTTCACTATGACAATAATGAAGACTTCCTTCATGCTTAACATATTGCTGTGATACATTTCCACTAAATCAAAATATTCAACATTAATCATGTCCAACTTCTGAACAGGAGCAGTAATTGATTTAATTGATGAATACATTAACAAATGAACTGATAATGTCAATTTAATTTTTGTATAAGTGTCATTTCCTAGGTGCTGATTAAAAAATATAAATCAAGTCCTGTCATTCCCATTTTGTAGTTTCCCTTCTGTGTGGTGTATGGATTTTCTTATTATGTCA
The DNA here is from genome assembly GCA_016785285.1 of Brachirus orientalis. NCBI lineage: Eukaryota > Metazoa > Chordata > Actinopteri > Pleuronectiformes > Soleidae > Brachirus > Brachirus orientalis. Next base: position 1,138,325 of record JAFBJR010000010.1, read on the forward strand.
GCCAACTTATCATGACAGCCAACCCATACTGTTGCATTGCAGTTCAGCCTATGATGCAGCTTCAGTGTACTGTATTCCTATCTTTTGCTCACGTTTCTACCAATAATTTATATAATTTTCTCTTAGTCAATGCTGCTTAGTCAATACATGACCTGCCCTCTCCACAGCCTGCAATAGTTTCGACCTCCATAGTTACACCACTGAGCCTCGAAAGGGCTATAGGTAAAATACACAAGACCATTGGCATTTAAAGCGGTCACTTAAATTTAAAATTGCTGCTCACATACATAGCTGACCCATCACTTCAATTTGGCAACTATGCCTGCATCTAATGGCGGTTTTGATAGCTGAATTGTCATCCTCCATGAAAACAATTAACCAAAGTTCAAAATATACAGCCTAGAAGTGCATCACAATGATGGAAACCACCAAATTGTTTAGCAGAGGACAGTGTGAGCACAGCTTGGTGTGCGTCCTTGCCCTCTTTGATCATCAGAAGAAGACAACAGTGATGTCTTTGCTGCAGAACTGTCCTAAGCTGAAAAGTGGCGAGTATTTCTGGTTCTACACCATAGATGGGTGGTGTAGTGCGGTCTACTGCTGTGAGTTGCACCATAACCCAAAAACAATTAACACATGATGAATTTTATTATATTTAACTATTTTTTTTAAATGAAAATGAATACTATGAATTTTTTTTTTAAGTATCAATGCACATTTTTAATTGGTTATATGGAAATCCTGGCCATTTTGTTGTGGGTATATTGTGTATCACATAGACTATACCACTGCCATAGATGATTGCCATAGTAATGTAGGTAAGTGTACTCTATTGATTCCAAAATTGGGAACTGTGTTACAGCAGCATGGTTTCAGGTACTTAGCAACTCTTAATATATAAAATAGAAGATGTGAGATAAAAAGAGCTATACAAAGGAAGGGAAAAAATACAATTAAAACATTGCCAAAATGTAAGGCATAACATCACAGATATACTAAAGAATCAAAATTTTGAACTCAGTGGAGGCATCACAGACAAGTGTTTGTCATCTTGTTTGTCACTCTAAGCAGAGATGGATAGGAAGTGAGACGACTCAGTCTGTATAAAACATATAAAATGTTGTTCAGCATAACAGCTTGAGAAAGATGTGTGATGCTGTAACTGATAGTTATCGACAGTCAAGTTCCTATGCAACTACTTTAGTCATTTATTTTTATTGGACTGCTATAGATAACCTTGGTGTCACAGTGTTTTTTTTTTTGGTGGTTGGCAGTGGGTAGAGCAACAGACGGAAACACTAATTTAGAACATTACCAGCTGTTAATAAACTGACTGCATAATTGTTATCAGTGAAGCCAGTATTTCTGTTTAACTTGTTTTCTTAAAAGACAAGGATTTGGGTTTGCTCTTGGGCTCCCCCTACAGTTTGTAAATGATATTGTTCATAGTAGTTGCCGTAAAACTTGTGTTGTGCTAACGTGTGCTTTTGTTGAAATGCCACCTTTTCCAGTGAATTCTGAAGCAGGACTTCCAATGAACCAGGGCAGCAACTAACAGTTATATTCATAATTGAATAATCTGTGGATTATTTTCTCGATTAATCCCACAATCGTCCATAAAGTGACAGGAAATGTTGACCAGTGTTTTACAAACCTCAAAATGATGATGTTCTCAAATGTCTCAGTTTTGTCCACAGACCAAAATTATTTGGTCTTAATTATACATTTGTTATACAGTTTAGTAATTGATTAATAAACGGTGATTAATTAATCTTTGCAATTCCATAATGTACAAACAACCATGTCTTCAGACCAGGTACAGGAGTACAGGTATACTGTGTACATAAACACAGTACATATATACTGTGCTGTATGCCATAAAGTAGAATTTTGTAGTTCGTTTTGTGGGATTGACCCAAAACGAGAAAATCCATAATTCCAATACGGATGATGCAGACCTGCTCATGCTTTGATGGGGGTTTTTATTCACCCTGTTTTAAGTTGATATACCATCAAAATAATCTTCAGACATTATTCAAAGGTTGAAATCCTACATTGTGTTGCTTTAATCTCTGATGACATCATGGTCATTTTATGGCTTAATATATTTTTTTTACACACTATACCATATAATAACTTGTATTCAGCCCGGTCACTGAGAGAGTTTGGCAGGCAGTGCTACCCTCTGTCTTTGACTTGTGTACATGGTTTCTTGGAGTTACCACAAACTTTCCACCGAGCCTGTTATTATCATGCTGAATGCTGAGAGTGATGCTCGCAGGTGCACCCATACATACCTCATGGTTCCACTGCTGTGCTTCAACAGTAGATGGGTGTTTGTCTTGTGCTTGCCCCCTCCGGAGCGGCTCTGTGTTGAGATGAACTGACGTGTTCTCCTGGAGAAGCTGCTCGGAGAAGAGAAAGCGAGGGAAGGTAAACTTGGCAGGTCTAATCCAGACTTCAGGATGTGTTGTTCCAGGCTGCTATCTTTAACCGGGGGCTGCAACTCCCACAGCGAAGAACGTACAACTTTGATTGGGCCGCCCACACTGATGTGAAGATTTGGTCAGAGCTGCAGGGCCTAAGTTGTATCACAGTTGTTGCTGTTTTTTATTTATTTTTATGTTATTTTATTTATTTATTTTAATTTTATGTATTTATTTATTTATTTTTTTAATGTAAGCCAGAGTGAAAGAACGAACAGAAGGTTATGGCCTTGAAAAATGCCCTGGGCATAGACAAGCACAAATCGATGCTTTTCTGCGCTCTCTGCTCCACGGTGAAAACAAAGGACCTCGAAAAGATGCTACAAGACAACCCCTTCCCCCCAAAAAAGAAATCGTCTACCAATTCCTCACAAACCTTATGAGCCTGTGTTTTCATTTCTTAGAAAACACAGGAGTTTTTCGGTGTGCTTTTTAATATTCTTTATAGTTAGATTTGAAACTCGTCTGCTATCAGAAAGGCTGAAGACACAGTGATGACATGTGGAGATATAAAGGGGTTTAATTCAGGCAGAAAATTAATTGGATTAGAAGGCATTGTGTAATGCTGTGTTTCATCGCCCATAACCAACCTCATCCTGGGACTTTGGACTGAGAGCACTTCAAAGCCTGGCCGAAAAAGATAGAGACAGAGATTCCACATTGCAGCCATTCATCGCATCCGGCCAATCTTTCTCTTTTTTCTTTTGCTGTCTAGGTTTATCTTCCCTCCCTTTCTCGGCTTCACACTAAAATACTACAAAGATAGAGGAAATGAGAGCTATAAAGTAATTAAAAGTCAGGAAAGTTTCTCTCGGCGCTGCTCACCAAATTAGTTTTTTCAGTAGATTTTTTTTTTATTATCTCTAAAAGAGTTGTAATGAATTAGCATTAAATTTGTGCAGGTCTTTGTTTGATTTTGTTCTACCACATCTAATTAGAACAAGGGCCATGAATGATCATAGAACAAAAAAAAAAAAAAATAAATAAATAAAATCAAGGAGTGTCTTGTTTTTTAAAAAAATGTAGGCAGGAGCTAGGATGGAGTGTGGGCCAGTGAGAGTTGCTCTCTCATCTCAACCTAAATTGAACTAAACAATTCATTATTATTTACTTTGAAACAACACAAGATGCAAATCACCACAGCTACAATGTAATTGTTCTCTTTTTTTATCCTTTATAATAATAATAATTCATACATTGGATTTGAATGATGGATAGATTAAGATGGAGTGATTATTATTATTTAATTTATCATTATTTTTTGTTTCACTTTCTATGCACTCTGATTACATACCCTGGCATATACAGTATAACAGTATTTCAGATTTTTCTCTGACTACCACCAGAGGGACCATGGTATTAGAATAGTGTTAATATTTTGGCAGTGTCATGGGGTAATGCATCTTTTATTGCACCTCAATCTAATTTGAGATTGAATATCAGTTTGGAAAAGGTGTAGTCACCTTCCACAGCTACATAATTGGATAAACCTACAACCAGTCAGTGTAATGATCTGGATGATGTGTGCAAAGTGATGGAAAACGTGTCAACGAACAGTGATGGCTATTATGGCTCTAACGTCTTTTGCCATTGGTAGCTCCATGGAGCAAGTCACTTAAAATGGAAGCAAATTCACTTATGTTACCCAAATCGTTTAAGCCTTATAGTCTCTATAGTGATAAGACAGGAAATATCAGAAATTAAGACAAAAAAAGGTTGAGATCATGTTGGCCTCCTGACCTGCCACCCGCTAATTATTCATTTAAATCTCAGCTGTAAAGGTATTGCAGTGAAATCTAGACATAGAACTGGAGTTTCCACCACTTAATCCGAGGATTTTGCCATGGTGATATACAGTAGAGCAGCATTCAGCCCACGCCAAACACAAACAAATGTAGTTCTGAGTTTGTGTGTCCCTGTCCCCGTTTTCAATCATGCATAGTGTAAATAACAGACAGTTGGCATAGACGCACACTGCAACACGTCCGTTACCTTGGTGGTTTCACTCGGCACAGAGCACACAAAAACTGAGCTGTGCTACATTTATTTCGCACTGCACACAGGACTCAAAGCAAAGTCCATGCTCAGTCCATAAAGTCAAATACCTCAACATTCTCTGATCTGATCAGTGTTTTCTCTAAAAGTCGGTTTTCAGTTCCCTCTTACCACATCCCTCCACTTCTGCAATGAAAATGCAATGTATAAATAGTCAATTGGCTACAGCTGGGCAAGTCAACTCACCTGAACGTGCCTTTCTCCCCTACAGCTGATCGCCTGAGTGACACTTAACCACTCACAGACACGTACTCGGGCTGACCAGGCCAACATGACCAAACCCAACCAGAAACTATTACAGTTGCAAGTTAAAGCTGCAAGCTGTGCAATGCCTCTATCTCAAGAACTGGTCAGATGAGGAAGATATTATTTCCTCCTTGCCTGCCTTTGATCTGGGTTGACTACACTGCACAGGTCGACTGATACGGATTCTGATACAGATTTTTAGAAAATGGGGCAGCCGATGGCTGATAATTACTGCTGTTTTTTTTTTTCTGGCGCATTTATTTTGCCGAATGTGTTTTTATCCGCCATCTGATTAAATATAACTGTTTGTCCATTAACAATTTGCAGTAAACACCAGTTCAGATTAGGACCAAATCTTGGTGTCAAATGAAACAGTTTTAGTATTAACAGAACACTGAAACAGTTAAAGACACCCTAAAATGAACAATTTTAGCAGTACATATTATTTATAATATGTAACGTATTGTGTCACTTCCTGTTTCCTCTGGTGTTACACTGTGTGTTTCTCCTGCTCTCTACTGATTCCCCCTTTCTGTCCCCCCACTTTCCTCTCACCCCAACCGGTCGAGGCAGATGACCACACATCTTTGAGTCTGGTTCTGCAAGAGATTTCTTCCTGTTAAAAGGGAGGTTTTTCTCTCCACTGATGCCTAGTGTTTGCTCATTGTGTGAACTGTTGGGTTTCTTTTCTCTCTGTAATATTGTAAAGGTTTTGGTCTTACTATGTACAGTGCCTTGAGATAATGTATGTTGTGATTTGGCGCTATACAAATACAAGTGAATTGAATTGAACTGAATTACATTAACACCAAAAGTCAAATTTAACACTATTTCAGAGTGTATTTGCTCCTTATTGGTGTTAAATTGACTGTTACTTGTATAAAAATAATACACTGAACTTCAGAAACCCCAATGATCTTTCAATCCAATCTCTATTAACAAAAAAGTCTAAACTAGTGTTTATAACAAAATGCATAATTTGCTATCATTGGTGAATTAATAAACTGTTATCGGTGATCCTGATTTAAAAAAAAATCGCAAAACATAACAGCAGGTACACTTCCTGTTGTGAACTGACGCAACAGATCATCGATGCACTGACGTTGTCACACCCTGAACATACGTCCAGTGTGGCCCAGGTCACGTGATCACATGATCACATGACCCAGACGTTGATCAAAGCACAATTAAAAGACGATGGAAAAGGCAAATTAAAAAAAAAGCAAATGTTTTATGCTCTTGTTTTGTTGGTCTTCCAGACAACTTCGGCGATCAATAATTAATTAAGTTACCTTAATGAGTACCGGTTATTTGCTTTGAAAGGAAATGTGTGACACAGGATGTTGCTTTAATTGTTGTTTTAAACTTGTTTAAAAGTTTCCTTGTTGTTTTGGGGGCTTTGTGCATAAATGTGGTTTGTTTATCATTCCTTGGTACTCCAGGCACAAAAAATGAGAAAAGAAAATGTTAATGTGAATCTCAGTACGGAGCATGGACCCTTTTATGAGCAAAGTAGTTACAACACCTCATTTATGTCTAAATTTAGCTAGTTTTAGTGTTTTAATTGGTAGCGCTTGTAAAGCAGCACTGGAAGAAGCAAAAGCCAAAAACTTTATCATTTGAGAATGTTATCTCCTTTTGTGAAATGGAAATAAAGATTTCCCAGGATAAACATTGAAATAAACTTAAGCAATGAAACTCATATGAGAACTGCTGGCACAAAACCTGATTAATTACAAGCTTATACAGGGAGTGATGTCAAGAAATTTAAATGTGACACAACTTAACGTGGATAGGAATCCTCAGAATCTGGAACTGATCTGCCCTCATCTCCAAATCGTCAGCGTGTAGTAGATTGAAATCAGTGTTTTGTTTTTCTTCTCAGCTCTTCCGGCTCTGTCACTGTTATGTCGTAATTAATAGTCTATCAAGCCATGGACGCCACGTGACTCGGTTCGCTCAAAGAGCCACGTTGGCTGGCAAAGCTCCTGAAAAATTAACAGTACCAGTTTCAAGCTTTAAGATCTGATCCTTATACTGATCCTGGTGTTTTATGTATGGAAACAGCCAGAGTGAACGTTATTCTATCTTCAACTTTCTGATCATTTTTTCCTCATTCTACTCCAGAGAACACTTAAACATGACATTAAAAGCACATAAGAGAAACAAGATATTTAAGTTAAATCTTAAATTGTGACTTAAATTAGGCGTCATTTGTTTGCACAGTCTGATCATGTGTTTCATCCAAAAGGGGAAAGTTATTTAACTGCTGATGCTGCAGGTTGGTATGAGGACGTGACAAGTGTGCATGTCACTGAAAAATGTTTGAGCAAATAGACACTTAAGATGTTGTTAAGGTAAATAAATTGACTAATGTTTAAGATTTAAGCAGGGGTGACCTCACAGCCACAGATTAAGTGAAGGAAAAAGTCAGATTTTTTGAGGAAAAAGCTATTGTTCAGTAGAGGTGGGCAGTATTAGCTCAAAATTATATCACAATATTCCATGATGATGTCACAATAGCAATGTGTATGATGTCCAATAAAAAAATATTAGACAATAAAAAAAAATAAAAATATTAAATAATCTATAAATTAGAAAGAAAGCATAAATAACTCATTATAATGTGATAATAAGTGTGGGGTCGCATAAAAGTGGCAAGTGGCCCAAGGGCCCTGAGTTTTCGACCTCATGCTTAGCCTGTACATCAATCATACTTTCATTAAATGCAAATTAATCATAATCACAGATCAGTGCATCGCAACTTTTATAAAGTATAAAATTAAGAAAACATACAATCAACTGTGAAGCAATTTTTGTATTAGCTTTTTTTTTTGTGACCCTCCCACTCTTTCTGCCATTGAGGTGTCGCCACTATTTTTCAGACCCTGTTAGGTATCAACAGAAGTTGGGTGGCATGTTAAGAGAAAGTGTTTCATCACCAACAGGATGTTACTATTTTCAAGGTGCCACGGTTCGTCTGTAGCAGGAAGAGCTTTCTTTTTTCTATCCACATCCTATTCTTGACTTACAGCTGCAGTGTGCAACTTGTTTTGTGTTTTTTTTTTTTTTTCTTTGCCTCTGATTGGTACTTGTAAACAGAAAGGACACTCAAGTCGGTGTCTTATAGCTCCACCTCTACTATCTTAAGTCCTTCATCCCGGCTGTCAGGTTGTTTAAAGGAGAAGTCAGGATTTTTTGACCTGGGCCGTATGTTTATAAATGTGGGTGTGTATGAGAATGGTACTTACAAAAGGTTTCATAATTGGTCCAGTTTAGCTCCGGCGGCAGCCACGACAAGCTGCAGTGTCATCTTACAGGGCAATCTTGCCATGCTGAGTTATGCCCACAAAAAGTTTTTATTTTTGCAAATAAATGGCTCGGCTTGTTAGTGTAAGAGTCTGACAACATTACTAAGGGTGCACGAGACTGGTGGGGACATTTTCATCTTCTCTGTAGCTCCGTTTTGTAAATATTCTGCATTATTTACTGATAATCATGAGATCCTCTGTCTAATTCTCAGTCCCCTCTCACAGCATTTGCACAAATGTATATTGACATATATTGGTCGGGACATTTTGCCACCGTACGTACACAAACCTATGCCCTTGTATACACGTTTGCAAATGCTGTGAGAGGTAAGTAAGACTTTCACTGATTTTGATCAAAAATTGATGGGTAAATGGGTAAAATTGTTTAAAAAAAAAAAAATCCTGTCTCCGTCAAACTCATACAGTAAAATTTGGTATGTGTATGCAGGATCAGACACTAAGTTTCATTGGGCTCTGATCCAGATTACAAATTTGGAGGCAATTTGGAACCCTTTGTTGCACATGCCCGTGTAATTACAGAAAAAAAGCTAAAGGACAAATTCAAATTCAGCTGCAACTCTCGTCTTTGAAACACCTAAAGGTTAGGAGACATCTGGATGACAGCGTTCGGTCCGATATGAAGGGGGAGAAAGTTGAAGCCAAAGAAAAGAGGTGGTGGGGGGGGGGGATGTGATCATGCAACAGTTTATTATGTAGATGAGGAGAGGCAGCATCTCCTAAACTGCTTGAGCGTTTCCTAATTCATCACTGTCGCTCTCGGTGTGTGTGTGTGTCTGTTACTTGCGTCGGAAAGGAGCGGCAGCCGCAGCTGTGATTGATCACCGTGCTGCAGACTGCAGGGCCGCATTCCTGAGGCTGTGCCCCCATCGCCACCGCTGCCGTGATCCACACTGCCTCTGAGCCTTGATTAAGGCTGAGACGACCCCAGAAACGAGTGCCACGGGAGGCTTCACCCTCTCAGACAATGTTCTATCTCTTTTATTCGCTTTCATTTTTTATATTAATGCGTCCACCCCCCCTCGTTCACCCATCTGTTTGTCTTTTTTTGCTCTTCTGTTCTCTTCTTCAGCCACTTTGGATTCTTTTTTCACATGACTCTCTTTTTGTCTTTTACTCACCTCCTTCTTTTTCTCCTGTCGAGTGCCCCGTTCTTTCCATGTTTTTTTTTTCCCAGGATTTTTGTTGTTGTAGGGCTTTTTTTGTTACAACTTAAAAACTTTTTCACTCCCTGCACCAGAAAATCAGTTTTATTGAAAGTAGTAATAAGCTTTGTCCGAAATGATTTGTTGCTAGGCTCTGGTAATAGAAACTGTTCTTCCCAGTTCACTCTGAAAGAGCAATAGTCAATAGGAAGAAATCCTGAAAACCTGGCTTGCTGAGAAATGATGTAGCTTCAGCCAGTCACACAGACCTCAGCTGGTCAATGCTGATCAATGAAGTAGCCTGACCAGGAACTGAACACTATCACTCATTCAGTCATTTATTTGTTCACTGACATTAAAGTGTTTGGCCTCTTTCATGTCGTCATGCTGATTTTTGTTCTTCCTATATAGATAAGAAGGCAAATTTCAGAGAAAAAGAAAATTACTTTAGGACTGTTTCCCAAAGACTGGGTCAGGACCCACAAATGGGTCATTGCAGATTTTTTGCTGACTTAATTTTTTGTTTAGATTTACATATGTGTATTATCTTTTAAATGACTTACATAATATTAACCAAACATCTCTTGGAAATGATTTGTTCACCAATTCAAATGATATCAGGTGTTACAGATATGGCTGGAAATGAGTTGCTACATAGTGCACAAATTTGCCCTTGTCATGATTTATACTGGGATTTGTGTCTCTTTAAAAAGTGCGTCCTCATATAAAAAGTTGGATGGTATCCTAACAATATTTTCACCGCTTTGTCTGAAGTCAGCATTCAATCAGTCAAATAAAGGTTTCTCTATAAATAGTTTACTCTCTGCACCAAAGTCCCGTGAGAAAATCACTGATGTCGATCCACTTCTGCCTCCATCAGTGTGTTCAAATGTGCTATTGCAGCCTTACGTCACATGATTCCATTGTTCACATTGATTTTATACACTGTAGATCTGTTTTATCAATTTTTATGGACCGTCGTTTTATTCTTGTTTAACTCTGCCTTTCAAGAAGACCTTGGCATTTTGAATGTTGTCTGTAAACACAATCTATTATGAGTATGTGGTGTTTTTATCTCAGTACATTTAACAGTGCACATTGATTTACAGACCGACTGCCATTAGGGAGTGGCAGGTGACACATGTTGTAGTGACAGATGACAGGATAATACCAGTGTGGGGTCACAGGGGTCATCGTTTTTCAAATGGAATTGGTCATAGGTTTGAAGAGTAAATCCATACTGAAACCAAAAAGCTGCGGCATGTTTTTAACTGTGGCAGCTGACAGTCAACACCTGCTGTGATATCACAGAGGGGAGGGACCACAAACACAGTGTCTGAGGTTTTCTTTAGAATCAGTATATATGTACTGTTCCAACTTTAATACCACAAAAACCCATTAAAACCTGAGTTTAAATGTGTGTTTAACCTGAGGGAATGTGTTTAAACAGCATCCAAGATTGGTTCAAATGACAGGAGCCAGCCAATGAAACCTACATGTAATGCATGCACTGTAGGTTTTTTTGGCTTCCGAGCCAAACAACATTGGTGCAGGACTTAAGGGATAATGCTAATTTCTACTTGGAAATTTCTGGTCAGCAATACAGAGTCATTTCAGTCACTAAACTATCTTCTTCCAGGCCTGGGGTCTCCAGCTCAAATGATCTTGGGGCCATTGAGCATCCAGTCTGGCCAGGAGGTGACATATGCCGTAAAGTAGAATGTTGTAGTTCTTTATATAGCATGGATCTATAATCAGAAGTAGTGCCAATGCAGGTGATGCAGACCTGCTGAGGCTTTGACAGAGGTGACCTTCAGATTGTTGAATATATTGAAAAAAATTGCTTCAACGTGGTAATCTTACATTGTTTTGCTTTAATGCTGAATATAATACATTGAGGAGCTGCACAAAAACAAGTCCAGGTGCATCTACTTAAGTTTTGTATCAGTGTTTTATCCACAAGGTAACAGCATTTTGGAAAACAGGTCCGAGAGTGGGATAATTTCCAAACATCACACTTGCATTTTTGTGTAGCCACTGAATATGCTACTTTAGGGAAATGATGATGTAATAATGCCACCTCTCTTTTTGCTAACTCATTTTTGTCGTTGTTGTCTTCCTCTTTTTTGTGTTTGGAGTCTGATAACTTTTATTTTCTTACCTTAGTGTCCCTGGCTTTCTTTATTCTGTCTTTATGATTTATGGAAGATTATTCAAATCTCTAAGATTATTCAAATAAAGGTTGTTTTTTTTTTTTTTTTTTAAAAAATGTCTGTACAGATCTCACGTGTCATATGTATGGTCAGTATCTTCTCTGGTTTTAGTGTATTTTTTTACAGCAGCACCACATACAGGCCTGGCACATGTACTACGGTGTTTACATAGTTTTGGTGCTTTGTGTGGATTAAAACATTATTATATATACACACTCTGTAAGAAACTAGAGATGAGCTGATATGATACTCAGTCAAAATAAATGGGTCATACATATATCAGTCTAGAAATCCTGTATATCAATAAAAATATCAGCAACAACATATGAACTGATATTGGTGTTGGTAGATACAGGGGTTTGTGATATCGTATCACACACCAAATGTGGTATGGTGCCATCCCCATAAGCAACATGAAAAAATATCAGAAAATAAAACAAACTTTACTTCAAAGGAGGAAGAAAGGACCAGCCAATTTAAAATAAGTTACAACATGTTGCTTTTCCTCCATTTCCCCTCCTCCCTATTTCTTTATTTTGTTTCTCTCTCCGTCATTTCCATCTCTGGTGACCCTGGGAGGCGGTGGCTGAATGCAGTGAATGTGTCTTCCAGTAGAATTGTTTCCCAGAGCTGTCAATGTCTCAAGTCGTATGTGCTGCCATTGCATCCCATAAGGCGTCGCGTTATTTATCCTCCCAGCTGACACCTATCATCAGCAGAGTGACTGTTCCACAGCCCCGCTGACATCCCTGCTGTTGCCCCGCTGCCGCAGCCCATTTGCCCCACATCAACATCCCAGGAGCCTCAGGGGACCGTGACTGTTGTCCCCACTTAGTCTTACACTCTCACACACACACACACACACACACCCTCTCCAGTTGAACATCTCTCCCCAATGGCTCCCTCTGCTCAATCAGTCACTAAACTGGAACAAAGAGAGAGAGCGTTGCATTTTATTGAAGTTTGGAGAAGTCGATATGGAAAACTGCCATCAGTCCACACAATTAAACGAATTTAGTTTAGTTTTGAATTTAGTAAACTCAGCTTGAAGATACACTTTGTTTACACTGCTGGCATCACTTAAACGTTCCTTAAAATGTATGTGCTAAAGAGTGTCACTCAAGCAACAGTCACAGCAGTCAGTCCGTGTGAACATGAATCTAAGAAAAAAAAAAAAAAATCTCACATAGCTAGTAACAAGTTTATTGTTAGATATTTACCACCTTTTACTAAAGTAGATATGAACACAAAAGCATCAGTAATACTAGTATCTGTATCAATTAGCAGTATTAATACCAGGATAGGTATTGTTATTCCTTTGTAATTTCTCATCTCCTTGTCTCCTTTCCTTTGTTGGCTCAGATCAATTTAAGGCCTGCAGCCTCCCATCATGTTCCCAAACTGCCTGGAGAACAATAGCTGTGGCAATGGCTGTTATAGCTGTGACAAGGCAGCAAATGGCCGGAATTGAGAGGGGGGTGTGAATGCGTGTGCGCGCGCCCGCGCGTGTGTGTTTGTGTTCACCGGCTGCTGCCCTCCCATGGTGGTGGGAGGGTGACGGGGGGGCATGGAAACACCCGATTCCAGTCTGTCCCAACAGACTGGAATTGGAGGGAGCCAGCAAAACACTAAACCCTCTGCACACACAGCAAAAGGAAACGAGGGGAGGGAGGAGAAAACACTGGAACTAGGTCAAAAAATGAATTAATCCACAACAAGGGGATGCAGGGGGACAGTGCTGAAAAAAAAAAAAAAAAAGACAAGGAGTGTGTGTCTGTGTGTCCTAATGTGGCAGGTGTATTCATGCTGCATTAAGCATGCTGTGTTTCTACTGTAAAAAAAAATTATGTAAATGTATCTCTTATCTTCTTATCTTACTGACATTAGACGTTTATTTATCAAGTTTTTCTTTTTTTTTTATCTTCGGTCATGACTAATTGTGAGTTGTCAGATAAGAAGGAGGCAATAAAAGATTACTGGGAAATTTGGCTTTGAACTGCAGAGGGCAGCAACACACCTCTCAGTGTACAGCCTGCTGGAAATTTTTAGACGAAGAAAAAGAAGATCCTAAAAATACAATGATTTCTGTATTGTAGAATGCCAGTGGTTCGATTGCCAATAGATTGCCTTGTTTATAGTGTCAGTGTTTGCTTGGATTGTTAAACATTAACTTGCAACATATGTTTTACTCATGATACATTTAGTTTTCCCTAAATGTGGCAAAGTGAGCTCAAACTTTTGTTGCATTCTGTAACTTTTTATTGTATTCAGTTGTGATATTTTGGTACTGACCAAGGAGAGACCAGTATCAATAACATTTCTCTATACACATCCCTATAAAAGATATGGCTTAGAAAAAATATCTTGATATTTGTAGGTCATGTCTAAATATACAAGGCATACCTCAGTTTGTGTTTCAGTGACCTTATGTTGTTAAGGGTTGCACAGTGACAGTACATTTTAAATACTGAATCATTTATTGTAATATAAAAAAAAACATCTACTTCGAACTGCGGAGGGCGGCATTATACCTTAGCCTGTCAGAAACTATTATTATTAATAGAAGAATGCGACCCTAAAAATACATTATATTCTTTATAATGTACTTAAAATATAGTTGTTACCTGTAATTATAGATATCTGGTGTATTTCTGTCACTTTTTAATGAGTCATTCCGGGAGACTGGGCCAGGTTCAGAAGACTGGCTCGTTTACTGAAGCCTTGTGTGCACAAAATTGTTATGCAATTTTGATATTTTTGATTTATTTGTCTTACACATACAGTGTCTCTTTGAAATGGCTACACCAATTCAAAAATTATGTGTTATGGAAATGGCAGTAAAAATAGATAATAGTATATAAATAGTAATAAAGGATATTTATATGCATATAGGAAATAAGAAATTGCCTATAAATATGGTTTATGGTATGGTCTGAATAGTAGTATGGTCAACTACATGTATTTTAATCAATATTTAATTCACATATACAGTAAATTGGTGAATAATGATGATAATATTGATGTATTACCCTGTGACTGTCTGTCTCTCTCTCTCTGTTGTTGTGCTGCCTCTGTTGCTCTATAATAAAAATCCAGATCTGTGTAGTAAAACTTGTCTGAAGGCCGTGTTGAGATGATGTCGCTGTCACGGCTTATGTGCCTGATTATTGGCGAAAGGTCCTTTTCTTTTCTATGTGTGAGCACATTTGACTGTAGCGTACGTGACCTTGCACGGATCACACTTTGGTCTCCTTTTGCGAGGGACCATGGAATGACTTTAATTGCTGCAAACTTTGTGTGGATATTTCCCAGTGGGCTTTGAAGCTGGATTTTTCATTTAATTACAGACCTGAAGGCCTTGAGTGTGTGCAGGGTCAGCCCTCACGGCCCTCTTTTACAGATATTTGTCCACTCTGCTGCCTGATCATTACCAGTCAGCTGAACGTCCCTGCTCCCATTGCTAGCAGAAAATCCAAGGATTATGAGTTCCTCCTCATAAATGTCAAACGATAGGCTTGACAACAATGTGTTTTTTCCAAGGCTTTGCTTGCTGCAAGCGGCACCATTAAAACTGCAGTCACGCAGGATACGAATAAAGAGCCAGGATATTTCAAAAGCCTTTCATTTGTGTCTCATAGAGCAATGACCACCAGTGTGTGTGTGTATGTCTGTTAGAGGCCTGGCAGCTTTTGTGTCTCCCTGCAGCCAATCGAAGTGAAGCGCGGGGACTTTTGAATAACTCTCTGCTCCAGCATTATGGTGTCTGTTTGTGTGTCCATATGTGGAGCGTTGAACCGTTAGTCCATTGGCTTTTGTCCCAGAAGGGCTGTGAAAGGCTTTTGTCAGTTAACAGCCTGCCCTTCAATGACAAATTTAAAATGCCTTGTTTCTTTTAATCCAACAGGGTGTCAGGATGTGTTAGGGTCTATGATTAGGGTCACATCTGAAGTGCTTCAGTCATTGTTGCAGGTTAGTGCGCCCCCTACTGCTGGTCTGAGGCCCCCAAACGACTTTTTTTTTTTTTTTTTTTTTTTCTTAATTGTATTTTACATTCACAAACTGAACGTGTGATATGAAGCTCCTCTCAATTCTTGATATCCAGTTAGGTTTAAAGTCAAATTGGGAAAGAAGGAAATTAGCTTCCACTGTTGATTTGGCGGTATGCAAGACAGTATTATGAGAGTATTTGATTTGGTTCTCAGTTTAATTCCCAAATTCATCATTTTACCACAAAGCCAGACAATAATATTCACCTCACAGAGCAAACTTTTCCATTAGAATCTACCAAGACCCACTTACCCTCTCATATTATTAGAGGGTTCACTAGTCTAAAGTCATTTTAGTATGATAGTATGATAGTCACTCTCTCTCTGTCAAATACAGCACTTGTATTTGTACGCTGTCTGTCTAAGACACTTGTATCACAAGTTGTGATGTATTTCTTCCCCTCTTTATTGTTTTTTTTGTTTTAATCCACAATACAATACATTGTATTGTGGATTAAAAAGGGGAATAATAATAACACACAGTAGAGATGGGCATTTCTAGTAAAAATACTATTCAAATATTCAATGGTATTATTTGTTGAATAAGTGAATAGCCTAAGCCTTTAGTGCATGAGAGCTAGTGGAAGTAATGCAGGGTTCACAGTGTGTTCAGCTATCAGGAGCAGGTAATAAATCATTTCTTTATCGTTGATTAATCTGTTGATAATTTTCTGGTTTAATTCAGTAGCTGTCTGGTCTGTCAGAAAATTGTTGTAAATGATGATGTTCTCACATGTTTTTTCCACAAACCAAAATGATTCAGTTTTACTGATGTATTGTTATACAGAGCAAAGAAACCAGAAAATATTCCCATTTAAGAAGCTGAAAAATCTAAACTTGTTTTAATTATTTATAAAATGCTCAAAGCAATTAATCGATTATCAAAATATATTTTTTGATTATCAATTAATCGAGTAATAGTGGCAGCCCTAGACAATACCAAAGACCCCGGTAAATGGCATCACTTCTGCAGGATCTACATTGTGTTGAGCTTGGAGGCAGAGCTTTAAGTTGCATTCAAGAAACCTTGTAAACTTCATTACTTCTGCAAACTCACATGAAGTCCACTAACTAAAAGCTTGCTGCTGCCACTGCAATAAATGCACCAGTAGAAATATTTGTATTTATAAATCATCCATAAAACATTTGTTTTGTATCGTTTTAATATTATTACAAATAGTTACAGTAACTGGTCAACTTTTTATAATCAAGTGAATAGTTGGATAATCATATACTCATGCCAGTCTCTAATATAAAGCGCTTCAAAGTGCTTAACAACAAAAATTCTGAAATGATAAAATGCAGAGATGAAATACATAAATAGATAAATATAAATGTAGTAGGGAAAGTACTTTAGACTGTCTTTAAAAGCACTTGAGGAAGAGAATACCTTAAAACAAGCTATGTAAAAGGCAAAAAAAAGAAAAATCATTCTTTTCTTTCATATCAACAGAAGTTTTATGTCTAATGTAGCGGGGCAGAGTGTTCCATGGAGATTTGGAACATAATAGCCAAAAGCTATTATTTCTAAAGCTATTTCTCTTTTTGTTGGCTAATTTGGGAACAGCTAAGGCCTCCAAAATGATTTTTGACTAAAACAGTGGGCAAGAACTGGGGAGCCAGTGTTCTTTCATGTTTTAATGATGTCTTGTATTGAGTGTGGTAGACATAATTCACCGTTGTTTATATGTGTTGATTTATAGGCACTGAGTATGGGTTGTCGGATCAAGGTCTCTTTAAGTGACCGGCACATTAGATCACATGGGTGATGAGCAGTGCCATTTTGTTTACAGGTATTCACTTGTTACACGTATTCACTTGTTTTTCCCTAAAAAAGAGAGAATAAATGGCTGGTACTGGTGCGTAGTCAATGTGAGAAATTGTTTGCTCCTACTTTTTACAATTACTACCTGACCAGTTCACACTTCAGTTTTTTTTTCCTTCTTCACATTTATTTTGGTCTCTCAATCTCTTGAGAGGGTTGCTTGAGGAAGGGCATCTGGCATATATACCAAATATAGGGAACATCTGCTGTGGCATCCCAGAAAGAGGAAGAAGCAGAAAGAACAAAAAAAAACATATAGAGTGTATATTTAGATTTCTTTCTTTTATGTGTAATCAATGAGAACCTTGCACTCCAGCCTGTGACGACTGCAGCAGTGCACTTCTGTTAACTCAGGAAAACGACAAATGAGGAAGATGCAACTTGCTCCTCATATGACTTGATCTACAGTAGGTTGCCATAGCTACTATAATTTCATCTGCCCTTGATCTGTGAAAGACAGAAATTTTGTAATATCACAGCAAGTTTCCATGTATGTTTTGCAATCCTTTTGAAAGATAGATAGATAGATAGATAGATAGATAGATAGATAGATAGATAGATAGATAGATAGATAGATAGATAGACTTTATTAATCTTTATACTTTATTAATCCCAAGCTGGGAAAAATGAAAAGAAAAACAATCTGAAAAATAAGAAAAGATAGAAAAATGTCAAGGTGTGGAACGGTTACATTGGCTATTGCTCAGTATTAGAAACAAGGCACAAGGCACCAAGGCAAGTGTGGTCTATGTTTGCTCAGAGTATAGCAAACATAGACCACACTCTGAAAGCTTCATGTAAACAGAACAATGTTTATAACTGAAAGCATACTTCCTGTCGCCAGTAGGTGGGACAGTGACTGGCTGACTGACAGTGACGGGTTATCACTCTGGACTGAATCTCCCCTAAAGAGATAAAAAAAAGAAAATTTTTTTTGCAACACAAAGGGCTATCGGAATCAGCACATACATTTACATCTGTATCGACTGTCCTGTCACATCTGATGTCAGATCAAAGGCAGTTGGCACACATAATGGAAATTTATTAACACAGCTGACACTGTGATGCAAACTAACGACTTCACATCTCTCTCAGCCAACCACAAACAGCCTCGGCATCAGATAGTGAGTATACATTCAGCTTCTCTCATCTCATAAAATTCAGTGTGTTCTTTGTGGCATGTTGCATACTATGCAACATAGCTTTATGCCATGGATGCCACTCTGACCTCATGGAGGAGACGTTACAGGAATTGAGACAGAGACAGGCCAAACTGCATGTGCCGTATCAGCAGGGAGAGCAGCAGAGCTCACGGGAGAGGAGAAACCATCTGGCTGCACAGCTCTGTCCGTAAATGTTTCGTTTATACGTTTATTTTTTTTTGGCCACAATTTACTCAGTCACATTAAAGATTCATAAATCAGTCATGAAACAAAATGGGGCCAACATCAGTTTTCTGGATTTACTGAACATGCAAACACTAGTGACAAGGGCCAGCCCATGAACTTGGCAAAGCATCCTTTACGCATAGGTGCTTCTGATGCCTCCGGAGCTCAGAGAGCTGTTGTTTGGACCTTCTTCTTACATCATTGAACCATTTTTTACACTGGGCAACAGTTCTCAGTATGTCAGGGCAAACCTGATTAACAATATTGGTAACCTCCCTTTACCTCCTTTTGGCTCTGTTTGCATCATCAGCTCATGGAGGTCTGTTGACCTAACTGCGTTAAACCCAGTCATGCCTTCTCTCCTTTTTGACACTTGTGCCGGTAGGAGGGACGGAGGTGGGACAGAGGAGTACTTGCGCCAGGCTGTGCCGGGCTGCACAGTGCATAAAAATTGCAAAATGCACCTGGACACACCCCAGGCGAGGCACAGCACACCTGCGCCAGGCTGAGCAGTGCACGAAACTTGCAAAATGCTCCTGGACTACAAAATTAGAGCCCAAAATTTCAAATTTGTTTTTGACTATACTTGCAAAACTCAGATTGCCCTGAAACTTTGGAAAATCTGAATTTACTTATTCCCTGATCCGCACTGCAAGTTTTGTGAGTTTGTGGAATGCTCAGTGTTCCCCTTAGCGCTGCAATGCCTTCAATAACAGGACAATAACAGGATTAAAGCATCCATTTTCTGTGGAAGTTGTAATTGTCCTCACCATGGCTACTCAAAATGCTTAGTAAGGACACCTGTATGTTTGTGTGTTTGGAGGCATTTAAAACAAGGGTATAACCAAAGCATTGTTACTTCTTTGAGTGAGGGCACAATAAAGTGTAACTGTATGTATATGTGTATCTAGTAATGTTATTTGTTGATCCAGGTACAAATCCTCACAGTTTAGTGTATTGAAGTATAGAAAGTATTGAAATTAAATACTGGTGTACCTGCTGCCTCTGAGAAATTACAGAAATAAAGGCTGTTCTGATTTCTGTTTGTGTACACAGATGGGTTTGGGGTTTTCGTCATTATGTGGGACAAGCTGACTGTTTCAAATTTATTAAAAAAGAAATAAAAAAAGACAATTTAATGTTTGTACAGTGCAACTATATCCAGAGACTCAGAATGGTTTCATTCAAATGAACTAGTAAGAAACGATATAGTACTATATATTATTATTATCTATCAGTATACCTAATCATCCAATCCAATGACATTGTAGATAATTATTTTAAACATACTGTATTTTATTAATTCAAAGTGGTGGACATTGTGTACTGCAGTGGGTACAGTGAGTCACCTTTCACCTTGAAAGTTATGGGTTTAATTCCCAACTCTGCTAGTTGTGTTGTGTCCTTGGAAAGACACGTTGCTCCTGGTGAATGGCTATGAAAAATGAGTGATAAAAAAGTGCTGCACATTCAGTTGTAAATGAACGGGTGAATGGCGAGACGGTAGCATTTACCGTTTAATTTAGACCAACATCCAATCACACTGTTTATCTTGACTGACAACAGTATCAGGAACTTTACAGCGATCAGCCACAACAATAAAATAAATAAGACTATATCCAGTAAGTAACATGTATAAATGGAATGTATAAATTCCATTATAGCTGGTTAAGAATGAACAGGGCCCAGACATCCAGTCCACTGCTTTGCCACTACATGAAAACCATTTACCCATTTTATTGTTGTGGTCAGTGACTGCTGTAAGGATGAGGAATTTCTTTAATGGAACTAAATGATTTCTTCACATCAGTGTGAGATTGTGTTTCCTCCATGGTCAAAAACCATGAGAAGTTTGGCCAAATTTGATCCACAGCAAGTATAAAATTCTTCCATTTACTTACCATTTACTTAAGTTCCTGCCAAGAAAAATGTGTATTATAAATGTGTATTAAATGGACAATATATACAAACTAAACATATTTGTGTCTGAGCTTTACATGAAAAAAAAGCTATAGTTTCCATATTGATGCTTAAAATATTGATATCACACTTGTGTGCTCAGCAGATTTTGTTCCTGACACAATGTCACAGCTGTCAGCACAAGCTTCAGTAGCAGAAAAATATAAACTTTTTCTGTGCTTAACATGAAACCCCTGTGTCAGGAAAAAGACTCACCAGTGTTGGAGTCATTTCTCTCAGATTCCACATCTCATATTTCAGTACTTCTCTGCCCACTGTCTCACGACGGCTTCCCATGGTCAGATCTTCATATTTGGGGCTAAGAAGGGAAAGAGGAGAAGCACAGCCCTCTGCATGTTGAAGGTGATCTAGAGCACATTGTAGCCTCTCCTACAGATGAACTTTAAACATCCTGTCATTGGCACTCAGTAGCACTGGAAAAGATAGGGCCTTATCACAGCCTCTCAGTGTGGAGGTGGTTTGGTGGGAGTGAGCCTACAGTGACCTGCTGTGGGCCTTGATCCAGCCTGCCAAATCCAATATTCCACCCTCTCCTCCTCCTCCTCCTCCTCCTCTTCCACACCAATGCTGCAGCTCTGCACTGCACCAACTGATGAAAATCTGATTTTCGTCTATTGGCCTCAAACTTCCCACCCACTTCCCACTATCAGTTCCCCATCAGCTAAGGGCAAATAGAGCCAAGACACAGGCTTATCACAAGAGGAGATGGTTTGGGGGGGAATGAAAGGCTTTGTTTGTGTTTGCCAAGCAGAACAGAAGCTGAGGACCTGCTCCTCTGTTGGACCGGCTTTTATCGACCCGCGTCCTCCTCCTCTTACCTTGGGTTACTTTACCTGAGCACTCATGCTCATGCTGCAGTGTGTAATGTGCCTTGCACTAACAGGATACTGTGGTTCTCATCTTTCCCACAGCTCTTTGAAGATTTCAGGGTCTTCTCTGTGATGGGGCTTGTTAAAGTGGTCCAGTATTAACCACCATCCTCGCTTCATTTCCATGTACGGTTAGGTTGAACTACAGTTGCCATTAATAGAAGTACTGTCCTTGTTGCAGCACACAAGCACCAACAGGGAATCAATTGATTGAAGTGTGTCTGACTCCTCTATGCAGGACAGCGATATGCTCCCTTTCAGCCTGTTAGTATCAGGAATTTCAGGCTGGTCTATTAGGTCACAGACCAAAAAAACTCTCTGTGCCATATTAAGTGCCATTCCATGTCATTCCACCATCCACTTACTTACAAAATATATAATTCTGGTAAAACACAATAGAGCTTATCGTAGCTTTCATAATTGATTAATCTGTTGTTGATTATTTTCTTGATTAATTGAGTCATCGTTTTCAAACCTCAAATCGAGGATGTTCTCAAAATATCTTGTCCACAGTTTTAATGATTTCTTCGGTAAATATGAAGCAAATAAACCAAATAATAAAGCACTTTTAAGAAGCTGAGAATCAGAAAATTTGAATTCACTGTTGGAAAAAAAACAAAAAAACAACAAAAAAAAAAAACTCACACCTATGAATCGATTATAAAACTAGTTGATGATTACTTTGTTATCAATTAATAATTGGTTAATGGAGTCATTTTTGCAGCACTACTTTATAATAAGGGTACATAAATTAACATTATCAAATGCCGTAATAAGTGTTTACTAACTGTTAATTAATGTTTTAACTAACCAATGAATAATGCTATTCAGGTTAATTAAAGTATTCATTATACATCATTCAAATATTTATAAAGCTACAAGAAACATTAGTTAACTGTTAACAGTTTATGAGAGTACCGAAGAAGCATTGCTTAAGTATAATGAAGCATTAATTAACAATTGTTAACTTTATTAATGCTCAGTGTGACCTTTATTGTGGTGGATCATGTATCCTTTATTAATCTTTATTAATGCTCTTTGTTAAAGGTAAGTGGTCTGTGTTTGTGTAGCACTTTTCTAGTCTTGACGACCACTAACACTGCAGTTTTGCTGTAGTTACATTTCGGTGCCATTCACACACTGTTAGTACAGCCACCAGGAGCAACGTGGGAGTAAGTGTCTTGCCCAAGGACACTAGTGGAACTGGGAATCGAACCTAAACATTTGTGGAACACATTTCCCAATTCACAGTAAGGAGCATAATAAAGGTTAAGTGATAATGCTTAACAGAGCTAAAAGTTAAGTCATTATTTTAAACATTACAGACCCAGAAGCCTTTGATAAATGTTAAAGAAAGGCATTTCCCGTTTCGGTTTACACTGAAAGGTTTTAAGTTCATCTTAACTGTCATTTAACAGTTATTACTGACATTAACAGTAGCTTTGTACACCCCTGATGTATGAATTAATAACTTCATTAACCTGAATTACATCGATAAAATGGTGGTTAAAACATAACTGTTAGTTAATGCTTATAACAGCTTTAAGTAATGTTAATAATGTGCTCAAAGTCTGGTTTTAGTCTAATACAATAATAAGATTTTTCTAATGTCTTGCAAATAGACTTAGTGATATGATTATGTGTGGTCAGTATAAGTATGACTGTTCACACCTGACATTAAAATGTGTCCAGGATACGTCTTCTGTCCTTTCCAACCCTTTATTCAGAAACAGATTTGTTTGATTGTGTGTCCGTCTCTCTCTCTCTCTGTGTGTGTGTGTGTGTGTAAGACAGGTAGAGAATGAAACAAGACACAGCAGAAGCTTGAGTGAATTAAAGCCGTATTCACACTACAAACACTTTTCTCCCTCTTCTCTCTTCTCCTTTTCTCCCTTCTCACATTTGATTTATGTTTTCACACATCAGATAACCTGCATCAAAAAGATACGTGCGATACATGTGCAGAGTCTTCATGCCTTACATAGTGTTTTTGTGTATTTGATCACATGCATCTTCTTCTCTCTGCTGCTTTGTTAATTACACCCTGAAAAACTCCAGATGTCATGTGACTGCATTTGGTGACAAAGCTTATATTAAAATGAACAACACCAGTGCTGGTTTGCACACATGGGGAGAACATTCAAATTCCATACAGACTGGGATGTAATCCAGCAATCTAGCTGTGAGGCAATAGTGATATGTCCTATCACTATTGCCTTAAATTTACTGAAGGTGTAGTTCTGTAAAAATGTAGAAATTGACCTTTCCAGAATGAGGCTGCACCAGACCTGAACAGGAGAGGACAGAAAGAAGGAACAGGCTCTGGGAAATGACATGCTCCGATGACTAAATGACCAGAGAAACCTGGAACAAATAAGGCAGCAAGAGTGTGTCGTATTACAATAATAGCTTGAACAGATTCTCAAAAGGCCTCCACAATGCGGAGAGGAAACAAACAGTTGATCAGAGGAGTCGGATGAAGTGGCTGAGAGCAGGTGTATCAAGGCACAGCAAAAGAAAGAGCAGAGAGCTAGTAGAATGAGGGGAGGATATTCAGTCCATACAATGTCACTGTGTGGCTGCTAATACACTATTGATTTCTGCCACCGAGAAGAATCCCCGTGCAACTTCCAAACCCCACGTATCTCTCTCAGCTGACCTCGACCCCTCGAGTGTTTAGGCTTCAGGTCAAGCTCAAGATTGGGCATCTTTTGGGGGGGTAA
Organism: Brachirus orientalis; assembly: GCA_016785285.1. NCBI lineage: Eukaryota > Metazoa > Chordata > Actinopteri > Pleuronectiformes > Soleidae > Brachirus > Brachirus orientalis. Next base: position 1,162,630 of record JAFBJR010000010.1, read on the forward strand.
ACCTGACTCCGTGCTGCAGCAAGAAGTGTTATTGTTCAACTCAACTCCCAGCTGCAGTGTGGGCAGCCAACAGGCTTGTCAATAAAACAGGTTTGGCCTCAGATAACATAAGCAACATGTTTATTGCAGCTATAAAGCAAAAAAAAGGGTCCCCTTTCTACATACCAATTTTAGTTTAAGCTACAAGAATATTTTTTTCCTTCAAAATATTACTTACAAATGGTTGGGGGCTAATAAGTGATTTCTATGATACAGTACATGTCTACGTTATAATCCTAATTCTAACCTATGTGTGTATATGTATATTTTATGTATGTGTGTTTGTGTGTTCATATATATTTTAGGGCTGGGCGATAAATCATTTGTATTGATTAATTACATTTTTGGAAATTTTTGGAAACATTAAATTTTCATGAAAATTGTAAATGAAATTTCCTCTTTTACTGCCACTCCCAGCGCTCTCCTTGGGCTCACCTGTGTTTCACAGAGGGCTGATTATGCTGTAAGACGGGCCACATGGTTGGCGAGGTGGTTAGAGCTGATGCCTTTGCAGAAAAAAGACTCGGTTTTGTGACAATAACAACAACAAACAACAAAGTACCCGAAAAGTACTGACTGGAAGTATTTCTGGATCTGCACTATAAGTAGATGGCAAAGTAATGAACACATCTGCCGACACACCTGTTGGCTTAGATGCTTAGAAAGGCTCAGCATATTTGTTCAAACTTCATTTTTAGAAATGAGAGTCCTCTAATATTTGTCCATGTGCGCTATCCTGCAGCATAAACACAACATTAGCATGTCTTACTTAGCATGTGTTGCAGCATGTGTACATTCAGTGAAAGCAGGCCTGTTGGCACATTTCACTCAGTGAATGGTGCTAATCACCGCATCCGACATCAGGTGCCTGTATAGAAACACGTTAGTGACTCAGTTGTCAGCGGCGTCCAGGTCTCGTGAGTCTCACCTAGGGAATTCATCAGCTTGAGTCGTCAGCTTGTCGTCAGAGCCACTGGGTGTTGCGGGTCTGTCACTATTGCATTCATGAGCAGCTGCTGTTGGTTTGCAGATTTCCCTTTTGCACAGTGTAAGCACTGTGCCACTTTGTAAATGGCAAAGTCAGAATTGCCTTTTGGCTCCAGTAAACAAGTCCCAGCCGCGGTGAGCAGATGACATGCTACAGCCAGAGTTACAGAGCGAAGCAAACAGCAAGACCAATCTGTGCCCTTCCAATCATCTTCACACAATGAACTTTACTCTACACTTGTATGTGCGATATCTTCTGAGGTTAACATGGCTCTGGGTTGCGGGGGGGAGGACAAAAGACAGAAAGCAGATGAATATCTGAAAATCTTGGATGACCTTCTCTGAATGCCCCTGAGGAGGAGGAGGGTGGAGGAAAATGAAAATAGTCTGGTTAGCTCCCAATAATCAGGAAATTTCACCACAAAGCAACCTGCCAGCTCTTACTCTTGGTGGGTAAAGGTGAAGGCAGCGGATGTGGGAGTGAGAACGTTAGATGAAATTGTGATTAAAATGCATCAGGTTTTGCTTGGCCTTTTTGGAGGAAAGATGGTGTTGTCACTGTGTAGCATAGGGCTGCCAGAGTTATGCAGTGCCTTATTGATGGCTGTGGAGGGAGGCTAACGAACAATGATGGAGACAAACATAAAGATACAAAGCCCTTGCTATCTCTCCCTCTCACTTCCCCGCCCCTCTTTTCCACTCTCAGCGCTTCTGCCTTTTTTTTAACAGTGGAAGTGTGATAAAAGCAAGCAAACCTATGACTCGGGTTCCCACCCAACATTCTGATATGAATTCGGGGAGCTGAGGCCATCCCCTAATCTCTTAATGCATGTTCCCTTGACCTTGGCAGGGTCACGGGAGAAATAGATGGAACCTTATCAGCTTTTATGGATTTATGGAGAATTTCTCTGCAATGGATGTGTTTTTTTTACACCACAGTGTGTGTGTGTGTATGCAATACAGTGCCAATGTGTATGCGTGTGTCCTCCAGAGTGTTTAGTAAGGTTAGGAGCTATCGTCATGACTCCTTTTTAAGTTTCTAATTACCGCATCAATCATGCAAACTTCTGCTATCATGCTTAAATGACACTGGCTTTGTTTTGACAGATTTATGCCAAGCCGCTAACCTTCAGTGGCTGAGCTGTCGCCTCTTCCTCTCAGCTGTGCAGTGATTTTAAGGCCGCACAAATTTGTATTTTTATTCTAACAATTGATCGACTGAGTGTATAAATTACAAAGGAAGCAAAATCAAAAGAAATGGCGTCCATCAAGTTTTACAAGTTAATTCTAATGCTCAAAAACTCAGATCAGCAGTATAAATGATTCTTTTCCCTGCCCGCCCCATTCATTTTGACAGTAAATTTTGAATTTTAAAACAGCCACAAATAGATTAGTGTTGCCAGGTGCCAGGTCGTCGCAGTATAAATCATGTCTTGTGAATTCAACAGTTGGTGGACAGGCAGGCAAACACAAAACACACTGAGGGAGACGAGGAAACGGAAGCATGAGGAAACTCCAGGGAATAGAACAGAGACATGAGGAAACACAGGGGAGCTGAACAGACGGACTGACAAAGAAGACTGTGAGCAGTGACACTAAAAAACACAAGGGAGGCTGCTGGGATAATTGGACATGAGGAAAATTGGGTATGGCAGACAAGAGACTGGAAGTCAAACAACCAACAGGAGATATCAGAATAGTCCATAGAGAATAACTTCAGAGGAGTAAAATCATTGATGGTAGATTCGCAAAACAGTCACACACTTGAACTTGTGAATATCAATGCTGATTTGATGAAAAAAGAAAATAGAGCTTAGGAAACTGTAGTTTGCTGCTGCATAACATTTACAGTACATTGGACATCGGAACTGGGAGTGACATCACGCCAAGTTCATGAAGTATTACTGTGCTATATTTAAACTATTTCTGCCACTTAATCACACAGTTGGACTATTTCTATTATATTAGAAAACTCCGTAAACCAATAACTCCAATTTGGTTAGTTGTGTCACTGAGGTAACTAAATTATTTCAAACACCAAAGTCACAAAATAATGCCTTTGAATTGGAGTAGGTGATTTACATAGCAGGCACACTACTGTTTGCTATGTAAAATAGAAGAAAATACATGTTCTTAACATGAAGCAGGCAGAGGTTCTATTAGTTTGGCATTTTGTTTACTGGGTAAAATCAGTTTTATTTTGTTCCCCTTGGCAGCCATGTTTTCAGTTTATTTTTACTCCAACTTAAGTTTTCTGCATTGTAACTCAGTGGACATTGGAAGTCCAGTGTGTAACATTAAAGAGGGTTTATTGGCACAAGTGTAATCAGTTCTGCACTACTATGTGACGTTGTTATATTTGAACGAATCAGTATTTTCGAGTTTTTGCACTGTGTGTCCATTCCTACTACCTGTAGAATTACGCCAGGGACGCCGTGTTGCGTTCAGTGTGCGCTGCCTATTTTGCAGGTAGGTCACGGTGAATGTTGCTCCTATAAATGATATTGCATTTCTGCGGAAAAATGCTGCTGAATCCCTCGGTGGGAGTCATATTGTGATCTCTGTGTTATTAAAGTATGAGACGATGATATTCTTGCACTGTGTAATCGCAAGCAAATTCTGTGTTCCTCACTACGATTTATGGTCGCTAATTGTGTTGGCTCCCGCATGTATGAAGCTCAGTGTGCGCTGTCTTTTGCAGTATATGCTGGTGATGCTACTGAAGTGTGTGCTGGAGAAAATAAATGGTCTTCTCACCATCAAAGATCAACCGTGCCGCCTTCTGGATTTCTTACGCGAGACACACTTCACCCTGTCGGCAACAATAACAACACCTAAACACAACGCAGAGTATCGGCGGGCGTAGTGGCTGCGGGAGAGTGGGTTACATATACATATGGACTTAAAATATAACTTGTTTGGCTTACATAGCCTTAGAATAAGCCATTGATATGCACTTTAGGAAATGGCTTAAACAGCCTGACTGGACAAAACCAGCCAGAGTGTGCATTTTTTGTTGTAAAGCAGAAGCGTATTATGCAAACAGAGAAGATTTTCTGTTATGCCAAGTACACTGTAAATGGTCTGCAGTTAATGTATATTGGCTTTCCGCTACAGTTTTGCCATTCATACATCTACTGTATATGCTTATTTTGTATCACACATCTTTCACACACCCACATAGCACAGCAACTCGGGGTTAAGTTACTTTAACTTTGATCCTTGTTTCAAAGGAATCAAAGGAATTACACACAGAGATGCTTCTGTTATTTAGCCAACCCTCAGTGTTTTATGAATGGTGGGCAGAATAAAGAAATATTTGGAAGTTAACAGAAAAGAAGAACTGCTGTATTAGACTGTAGTTTTACTAGAAAAGTACAGTCAACCCTCAACATGGTGTGTTGATTCTTTTAACCCTAATTTATGACCATTTTTATTTGCATTAAATGGTAAATATTCTATGTATATAGGGCTTTTCTAGCCTTGATGACCACACAAAGCTGCTTTACACCAGAAGTTTTGCCATTCACACACATTCATACAGCACATCTATGTGCAGCATATTGTCTATCACTCATCTTTTATACCCATTCAAATGCTGCCAGAACAGCCATCAGGAGCAACATGGGGTTAAGTGTCTTGCCCAAGTACACATCGGCATGTAGATTAATGGAGCCAGAAATCAAACTCACAAACTTTTACTAGAAAGACAACTTGGTTCATCAGTGAGCCACCATCGTTCTGTTAAGCTGTCGTTAGGCAAGAACAGAACCCCAAAACGCAGATACAAAGACTAGGTCAAAAATTAAATCAAAAAGTGTTTAATGACAAAAATGCAAAAAACAACAAAAATCCGACAGCTAAAGTGGGTAAAAAACAAGGTCAAAGGATGAGGGTAAAAACAAGAGATGCAGCTTCAAAAAACCAAAGGAGAGAGGCAGACTGGTCGGAAAAGACATTAACAAAATGGACTGATCATCCTGGAAAAAAATGAAAAAGCAAAAATAAGAAACCATGGCTGGGAAACTAGATCAAAATCAGACAAGCAATAAGGCTGAGTGTTACCGGTTCACATGACAACAATCTGGAAAAGACTGATGAGCTTATCCAGCCTTTTAAACAGGAAGGAGTCAGGGGTGGCAACCAGGGTAAGCAGCAGCAGGTGACATAGAGTTAGTGGAGGGAAGAGGCAGGTAAAGGGGTTTCTCTGAACAGTCTGCAGGGGAAAGGACAAGCAGACATTCCCACAAACACTCCTACTCATACTGACAGGGGAAAACAGACAGATAGGGGAAAAGGAAACAGGAGGAAAGACGTAGGCTATTCCATGCAGATCTCAGGGCTGCCAACTTTTCCAAAAAGCTTGGAGTCAGATTTGGCGAGGGTAACCAAAATATTTTGCTGCACTCTCAGCCAACAAGACAGCAGTGGTGGTTGGGGGGCTTGGTTGAACCTTGTAATTAATTTGACTTCTTACACGTGTCCCCTTGCATTCTGGTGTTTTCTGGTGCTGCTGGAGATGTTCAATACCTTTTGTACAGCCGAAGATGTGCAAAATGTTAATTGATTCAGATTTATAGCCTAAATCCTGACTTGCAGGGCCTTCACAGGTAAACCTGTGCTGAATATTCAGGTTAGAGTGACTGACAAAGAACAAAGTTCGACGGTTAGCTGGCCCCACACTAGAAAACTAATGACTGCCTATGTGCCTATAGTGTTCTTTATAGACCTCTGTTTCAGATTTAAATGCAAATTCACAGTGGGATATATTTTGATTAGTATTAAAAACATTCTTGATTGAAAGTGAATGTTATGTATTGAATTGTTTCATTCTAAAGAGCATTTCATGATTTATGCTCAGTCAAAAATGAAATATGATTAGTCAGTGAGGGACATTTATTCTTCATTCAAGGCCTTTTCCCACCACTGGGTCCAGCAGAAAATTGACATAAGGAAAAATATCAACAGCAACACGGAACAAATAAAAAAGCGCATAGGGGAGTGGTAAAGAATGCGTTGTATCTTCACTTTCATGTGCATAAATTCAGGTCCCCAGCTGTGTGAAGAACTCTGGTGAATGCCACTTTTATTCCACGCTCGCCGCACATACAACAGCAAACCTAGTTACCTAGTTACCTAGTTCAAGGAAAAATCAATAACACAACACAAACTTATTTCCGTTAGTCTGTCATGGCTTTAGCACAATCTTGAACAGATGCTCTCCCAAGCCAAATACTATATCTTATAGAGCTGATCAGAATACAATCCTTGTTTTAATGGACTCGGCTGTTTTCTTCCACCTCAGCCTGTGTGTGTTGTAGCTCCTCTACATTAAGGCAGACAGTCTATCCAGAGCAGCATGAAGCTACATGAGCCAGAGATGATTACATGTCTGCATGGGAATTATACCGGAGCAGTAGTAATGACACTGAAGATAGCGGTGTAAAAATACACTGGCTCACTAAGCTCTGATGCTCATAATGCTACCAAGTCATGGTATAAAACACTCAGCTGCAGCTTTAGATTTTTAATTGCTCAATGCTTAGAATTGATTTGCTTCTTTAAGTGACAAATATTGTCTTTTATGTAATCTTCCAAAGCTTATATTTTGGAACCGTGACCCTCAGTATTTGCATCAGGAAGCTCATTAAGCCATTTAAAATCAATGGAGTGTTGCATTAGTAGTGTGAACCTGGAATTTCCAAGGTCATGGCTATCACCATACAATACAAACACTGCTAATTTTACCATTAGTAGCACTTCTGTCATATATTTTTGACAGTAAATCAGCTGTACACATAGTACTGTTTAAATTTGAACTATAGACAAGTTGCTACACTCTTTATGTGTACAAAATACCATGTAGAGGGTTGTTAACATTGGCTAGTCACAGTTGGAGCTTGATGCAGTCGGGGGTGACGTAACTCAAAGTTCCGACTTACGACATAGCTGGAATGCTCTGTTACTATTGAATGGCAGTCAGATTGCTAAGTCAGACTTTAAACCGAGACCAATAACCGATAATTCATTGCCTCTTGTGGCTGATTAAAAGGAAAAGGTCCTCAGATAATCCTCACTTTGTGGATCCAGAAGAGTAAAAAAAATAAAATGCAGTTGCTAAAAAGTTTCCAGTCACACTTCTCATAAAACCTCCTTAAAAGAACACAAACACAATAACACTTTCAGGTATTATTTTGGTCCAGAATGTTTTGAATAAATTAAAGCAATAAACATATCTAGTAGCAAAAATGCTCCCAAATGTCAGACATTGATGTTTTCCTGGACCTTGTGTACTTTTTCTTTAGAGAATTATATTATATTAGAATTATATCAGTTTTTTCGGACCATACACGAAAACAATTGAGAAAATAACTGCCAAATGAAGCAGTATTCACTACAGTAGTCATTAGCTGCAGATCTAGAATGATTTTTGATAATGATATTTATTTTCTGGTGGATAATCGTTGCAATGTTCATCATGGAGCAGTGACAGTGACAGAGTTAAAGCTTGCAGTAGCAAAATTATATTTTGAAATTCAATTAATACAGTGCGGGGTAATGATGCAAAGGCAGTAGTTTCCCATCACTCAAAGAGACATTGCAAATGGTTTGGAGCAACTTCCTGCTTCCATCACATCATGTTGTGGGTCAAAGGGGTAAGTGTCATCAACAGTGATAGCTCTTTTAACTACTTTAAGTAAGTGTGGAGGTTTTGCTGACAGAGAAAGCCTGCGCTCGATTTAGTAAGTAGGATAAGTGTTGAGAGAACTGGATTACTGGGACGCCCTCCGTCATCGTAGTGCAATCCTATCGCGAGGAGAGTTGAAGACCAGTCCACCAAAAATGAGCTCTCGTAGCTGAGGAAAAAGCAATTTAGCCACGGAGCTCCCTCGAGAACTTGCACATCAAAGCAGCAGCAGTGGTAGTCATCAGGCTGGTGGTGGAGCTGGTGATGATGGGAACTATGCCACAGCCTGCCCGGCTTCTCCTGAGAGCAGGTGAGGAAGACAGAAACATTAGTGCAGTCCAAGAATATGGCCGTATCTCAGTGGACAGCAGCTGCTTGTTATCACAGGATGATTTTTGGCACACTGACATCTCTTCCATGCCTTCTGGGGAAGGGGGAGACGGAGCTCAGGGAAGAGGATGAACATGCTTTGTAAATCTCTTTATACCCAGGCTGAGCATTTTTTAAAGCATGCTTTCTTGATATATTTTTATTTTTAAATGTGATCCAAAGGTTCAATTTCAGATCTTTTATACTATGAAGCTGATAACAACACATTTGTGAAGATCCATTACAAGTTTGTGCAGGAGCATAATTGTTTAGCAAATGTTTAACAAATATTCTTCTCCCAAAAAAGATCATAAATAGCCCAGTCTGTCCCAGTCTGTGCATAGTGAAGCATGCAATATATAGGATTTTCGATTTATATCAGATTTTACTTTTGAATTTGTCCAATATCCCATCTAGTTTTGACCAGTATCTTCCCTAATGCATACAATGCTTAGTAGAACAGACAAAGAGAGAGCTCCCCTCTCTCTCTCTCCCTCTGTTCTGACCTATGATTTCCATGTCTGGAAACAAACCACAGGATCTCACTCAGATCTCACTTGATTTCCTTCACACTGAAAGGTGACAGTGATTAATTGCTCACTCACACAACTGATATCCTGCCCATAGCCAAGATTCAAACATAGGGTTTGAATTCTTCTCATGTTCAGAGTAAGAGCACACTCCTGTGACTTCCAGTGACTTGATATTTTTGTAGCTCAAATGATGCAATAGTATCACAGTTGAGACCAGGGGCATCACAGCTGAGAAGGTAAACTGAACATTTGTCTTAGGCCCTGAAATGAGAGAGGGAGCTTAGAGAATGGCTGATGATGTTAGTCCACAGCAACAACAATTTTGTGAGAACACCCTGAAATTCCATTAATGGCTATGTGCGGGAGAGCTTGCTCAATTAATCGTCAGTCGATTCATAAATCGATTTCACCTCAGAATTTTCAGCTTCTGAAATGTCATTTTTTTCTGGTTTCCTTGCTCCAAAGGACAAATCATCAAAACAGTCTATTTTTGGTTCATGGCCAAACAAAGACATTCGAGAACATCATCATTTTGAGTTGGGAAACACCAATAACACAACATTTTATTGACCAAACAACTTGAAAAAATAAAAGTAAATTTAAAAAGTAATCCACTCTTAATTGATTATAAATTATCATTAGTTGCAGGTGTAGTTCAAACCTCTATAACAGAGGTTGAGTGACAGTGGATTTTTAGGCTGATAAACTAATGGTAAGTTTAAAGCATGAAAAAGCTGACAGCCCCTTAATTGGCCCTTGACCCTTACCCTTATTACCAAAGGAGAAAGCCATCAGATACAGTATGAAGACATCAGTCAAGATATTCCAACAAAAGTTGAAATAACAATATTGAGTATAAAAATACTAAACTGAACTCTGTTTTTTTTCTGTTTTTTGTATTAATTAATTGCGGTGAAATTTTTTTTTGTGTATTTCCATACTTCTACAGTGACCACTGTCTTCCTAATTAGCGGTGCATCTCTCCATGAGGTTGCAGCAGTGGCAGGCATTTTGTTTAATAGGCTACCTGCGTGTTTTCAGGATTGCAATTTCTGATTGTCCATGAATGCATTTCATAGCTGCTGTTCTACACTCAACAAGCTGGGGACCCAGCATTACTCACACTAGCTTTCATGTGCTTTTTTTGTTTGTTTGTTTGTTTGTTCATTCTGCTTTTTTTGGACTGGAAAAGTGTTGACCTAAATTGAATACCACTGTTTTGAAATGCACAGCTCTCTGTCCTGAGCCCCCACCACTAGATAAGCATGGACAGACACACTCAGTAATCTTTTCATTTCTGAAGCATTTTTTTGTGTGTGTTTTAGTCCCTTTTGGGCTCTTTCTCTTTCTTTTTTTAGTTCCTTTGCAGCATGGACACTCACTGCCATGGCAGTACCAAACTCCCCCAAAGAGACTTGAATATTGAGCAGTTCAGGTGCCAACAGGCAAAGAGGATTTTCCAAAGTTTGTTAACAGTCTAGACTAAACTTGCAATGTAAAACATATCCTACCTAATGCACGCTGAAGTAGGGCTGGGCCCATCACTGTCATTTATTGGTTCAGTATTGACCAAAATCCCTGGGTCTAGTATGTAGTAAAATGTTAAATCCAGTGTCATCTGTAAACCCTAAATATGATATAAATGCTTCACTAAACACCAGCTCTGTGAATGAGAGCGACAAATGCTTTCCCTGCAGTTGTTGGAGCACTGGACTGGTTATAGCTTGGTGGTAAAAGTATAAGCACAAGTTTCAAAAGGGGTAAAGGGTTTTGATATTGGTATTGCATCTGGCCCTAACCCTTAATATAGATGGTCCAATCTGGTTTCGGCCTACTGGTCCTGTTTTTCTGGGATCCCCAAAGTCAATAGAAAAAAGTCTGTCTGAGACATGGGGAAATTACTCAATAACACAAAGTACACTTAGCATAATTGAATTCATTTCACATTTGTCTCTGGCTAAATAAATAGCTGCACTCACAGGACGATTAACTTTCATACCAAGCTGAGTTTGTTATCGACACACTAGACACACCTTGGATGTGCTGTCTACTCGATGAAAATGAGTCCACACATCACCTGCAAATGAAATACCTTCACTTACGTTTATCTCTGATGCTTTAGTTCTTTGGCTTTTCTTGCAAAGACGACAGCATATTTATCAATTAGCTCATAATGCTTATTAGGTTTGCCTGCATTCTAGACAAGTTGAGCTGGTGGATGTAAGAGGATCAGGAGATAGTAAAAAAAGAAATAAGTAGAGGTTTTAAGTAAGTAAGGAAGGAAAAAATATGGAGTAAAAAAGAAGGTAGATAATGAAAAAGGAGGAATGATGATGGCAGAGCTTAGAGGGGAAGCCACTTCTCACTCTTGGGAAGGTCAGTCAGCCAGTCAGCAGGATTTGGCTCTGTGTCAGCTTTTGGACTGTGTGTGTGTGCATGTTGATATGTGTCCTGAATGTCAGTGTGAGTACTACAGTCATCTCTCTGGTTCTGGCATTCCCTTGGTTTCCATTATGGCCTAATAACCATGTCAGTATGATTAATGTTGGAGGCAGAGCTCTGAATGCACCCTCAGTCATCTACAGCTCCTAGGTAACTACATGGCCCGCAATCCCGCTCTCTTTGCTCCCCCGCTCTGGCCATTTCGGGCACAGGCACCCACCGCTTCCATGCAGCACTGAATGTGGTTATAAATGCACTTAGCTTGGGTTCATCCTCCTTTAGGTGTCAGTTTGATGGTGACTGGGAGATCAAAAGTAAACTGTGTGATCCTCAAGGCTATTCTAAGCAGTTCAACTCCAAGGTTATACTCACAGGCAGCCTTAGCATTTCTTTTTATATCAACCAATATTACATAACTTTTTTAGTAAAGTTCCAACTTAAGCCTGCTCTTTAAGCACTTTTGATCTCTAGTGTTGAAGTCTTCAAGAAGACCTTGATAGGTAGGAAGGAAGGGAGGGGGGTAGGTAGGACACATCCCCATCAATTGCCATTAAAAGAATTGGAAGGATGTTAAATCCCATTAAAAATGTATTGGTATGTGCATTTTCTATTCTATGGTGGGTAGGATGGTAATTACAGATGGAATTTCTTTATAGAGGGTTTTTTTGAGAGGCGGAACTTGTAGCAAGAGAGAATGATGGCAGGGACGAGGGAGTTTGGGTGAAGTGATTATAATATATAATATCATAATATATAAATGATATTGTATATTATATTATCATATTGGGCAAACCTGTAAAGTGAGAAATTATTATTATAATGTGTCAAAACCTTTTTAGATTTGAACTCACTCTACCATCTGAATAAGTTTAAGATTTTGGATTTGACGGCTATTTAAATTTAACATGGGAGGTCCCATTTTAACAAGATAAGATGCATATATCTCAGTGTCATTGTTTTATCTCTGTATCAGAGGTAACCATTCAGGTGCACTGAGCTGTGGCTCAGTAGGTAGAGCGGGTCATCTTGTAGCAGACTTCAAACTTCAGCAGTTTGATCCCTGGCTCCTGTAAATGCTGATGTGTCCTGGCTGCTGTGCTGGTAGTTTGTGCGTGATGGGTGATGTAAAAAGTGGTGCGTATATGTAGTATAATAAGAAAGAAAAAAGTGACTAGAAAAGTGATATATAAATGCAGATGATTTACCATCTACTGCAAGATATGTCCACATGCATAATCATCAGTGGCTGAAAACATTGGTTCTTAAATGAGTCTACAAAAAGTTTTCTGCTTCATCCGTTAAAATGATAATTTAAAACATGTTACCTATAATGTGCTTTGCAGTACAATGCATAATTAATTATGTTTTTGTTTTCTTAACTGAAATAGTTGTTTCTTTTTACTTTGTTATTCAACAATTCATCCTCAAATTATTCCAAGGGAACTATATGAATATTTTATCTTGCAGGGGGTTGTAAATTGAGAAGTTCAAAGTTCAAGGTATCCATTCAAGGTGGGTTACAGCCAGCAGTCACGTATAAACATCATCAGAACCATAACACAACATATCAAGTTTGGATGTAATGCTGTCAAATTATTTAACGAGTCTCTGGTTCATATTGTTTGCACCATAAACAATATGTTATGTTAACACATGTGAATAATATAACCACCGTCCATCAGTATGTCAGACTGTGCTATCAATTTGGCACTATTTTCTCTCTATATAATATATAGAGACTGGTTTGGTAATATATAAATCTATATAATACATTAGTATGAGTATTTAAGTTAGGGCTCAGTCAATTGCTGGTGACTATTCACCAGACGTATTTTATATTAATGATCCATTAATTCCTCCAGGAACAAAGAAGAGATTAAACCTGTTTGTTCTGCATCGAGTCAAATCATATCTGCCCCCTGTTTTTTTTAAACCACATCTTCCAACAATTTTGTTTAAAAGACAGTGACCTGTGCCAGCAGATAAAAGAGAAGGTAAGGACAGATTTGACAAAACAATAATAAAATAATTTCCATAAAAGTGGTGTTGACATTAGGATGGAAATGTGTGCTACTAATGTGCCTTTTTACAAACAGCATCATAATTAGTATAAATTAAACATTGTAAATCATTCAAAAAAGACTTTAAAGTCTTTACAAACTGATATTCATTGAGAAAACTTTAAAAATATCACAAATTCCTAACACGGGTTTGGCATGTTGGTTGCAGAACCAGTACCTGTGGTTCAGGAAGCTGGACATCATGAGAAATATACAGTGATTTGTTGTGTTTCAGTTCAGCGAGTGGTGCCACAGAGTCAGGGCTCCTCTCCAGTGATGGATAAGCTTTGCTTTCTCTTCATGAAACCCATGAAAGACCTGTAGCTCCAAGGCCACTGTAACTCAATGAGTCAAACTACATGGTGCTGCTTTAAATGGACATTTAATAGTGGCAAACTTCCCCCCACCTCTCTGAGGATCTTTGCTCTTCTGACAGAGTCAGCAGCGATTCTGTGAACCAAAGTCCAAAATGATAGAACAATCTGAGGCAGTAAAGTAGGAAACTGAGAGAAGCAGACAGACACAAAATACAGACAAATAGCCAGAGAGGATTGCACAGATATTCTGGATAACAACCTTGAACCTGTCAAATGTGGCATGCAGACTCTTTTTCGGGATTTAAAAATAAAAGAAGAAAGCTCTTCAGCAGGTGAAAACTTTCATGACATGTTTATCCAGAGCTAAAGGTGTTACAGATGAAGACTTGGATGTTGATGCGTATATCTATTTTTTTTTCTATTTCAGGTTACTAAGCTCTGTCAGGCAGCTGAGATGCTGAAATGGCTGTTCTGTGTGAAGTGTACTGTATGTAGGTGTTATATCTGTGGGAAAAAGACAATCAATTCAGCTGTGTACTATGTTTTCATTAATCAATATACGCAGTCAGATAAATCTAAAGTTATATATGCATTTGAACTTCTTCCTGCTCAATTTTCCATTTCTCCTGATCCGTATTAACAGCGTTCATGTTCTTAAATTCCAGTGATCATAGAATTAAAAGGAATTGAAAAACGACAGATATAGGAAAGTAGACTCGGGGTTTAGTGGATAAATCTTGTGATTGTACTTTTGGAGTTTGGGCTTGCACATTATGCTTAACTTGATAGGGATTATCACCTTGTTAGTAACATTTTTGGAAGCTTTTATTAGAGATATTTGGATTTGCTAAATTGTGGATTGTGGGTTTACATAAAATTTCAATGCGTCATCTTCCAAATGATGAAGCTTCAAGTAAACATAACAATGTAGCAAAAATGTTATGAATTAATTGTACTGCACTATATTGCAATTAGGGTAGCAGTTGTAGATTGTGTGTTATTTTTTTAATATAAAATCAACAAATTCATGGAAATTTTACTAAAATATATGGAATAAATCATTGCAAGATGTGCGCAAGGCACTATGCGAACATGATGCGCGAGGCCCTGTGCTACAGTCACACACATTACTACTCTGGATCCTATGCAGAAACCAGAAACACAGTTATTCCGTCAGACAATGTTCTCAGTTCTCTTTTGGTTTATGTGCATTGGAAAAAACCAAGAGAGTTCTGAGACATGCAGATCCTTCTGAAATTACCAATTACTGGTAAACGTTAAGTTCAGAGATCAAAGGATGAAATCTAACAAATACAGAATGAACAGAATAAATAGGTTAACTCTCATTGTGAATTAAAAGATGGCGTCATCCATAATTTTTCAGTACATTCGGACAGTTTAGAGTTCTGGAGAAAATAACTGCAATCAGCTATGAAAGACTAATGTGCCCTGTTGGGAAATAACAACATATTACTTACTATTTTACTATTATTTTATTATTTTCGCTTAACTCAAGCTGGTGTTAGCTCGTTAATTAGCTATGTTATCTGTGCTGGAAGCGAGCTATCCAATTTATTTGACTGGTGCTAAACATGCTAACTCTAGTAGCTGGTTGCAAACATCTATTTCAAGGCTGCGTTTCTTTTTGAGGTTAGAAAAGAATCATGTGAACTCATCCTCTCACAGCACAGTCACACTTCACCACAACACCTGCAGAGGGTAGGGCCACATCGTCCGTGTCTGCATTTTATTTGTACTACACATTCAGTGAACATTCCTGTGCAGCATCTTTTGTGTGTACAAATTCATTATTTCAAATGGAAAGAGACATCTGTGCCTGTTTTTCCGGGTGCGTCTGTGTCACACTTTGTTGAATGCAGCTACTGCTTTAACGTCATCTTTTGATTATCGGGGAAAAGAAGGAGGTCATGCTGGTCTCTGTGCAATAAGCTTTGAACCTCCATCATTCAGATGAAGCTGGCTATTTGAAATAAAATCAAAAATTCAATTAAATGAGGAGTGTCTGAACTATTACTTGAGGATACTAAAGCCTTAAAACCTGTCCTTCTCCTCCAGGGTCCTTCATGATGGTCAATTCCTCGCAGCATTTTGGGGGTCAGCGGGCACAACTACTTCTGCTCCCGCTCAGCGAGAATGACACCCACTGCATCCAATTCAGCTACTTCCTGTACAGCCGCGATGGCCACAGCCCTGGGGACCTGCAGGTCTACATCCGGGTCAACACAGGCCCCAAGGGAAGCGCTGTATGGAATATCTCAGGCTCCCAGGGACGCCAGTGGCACCAGGTGGAGCTTGCTGTCAGCACTTTCTGGCCCAGTGAATACCAGGTGAGAGTCTGTAGTAACCTCTGACATAGCTACTATTATACATTTAGGCTACAGTATATCCATCCTATTACATTTTCACTAGGAATGGTCAAAAAAAAAAAAAAAAACATCTGTCTAAGGGCAGAAATTTGGATATTCATCCAGTTTTATGTAGTGACTGTGTGGTCCAGCAGAAGGCACTCTAAGTAGAGCTTGGCTTTTGATCCACTTTGAATACTCTCCTGGCCCATCAGAAAAAGAAAACCCTGATGTTACTTTATTTTGCAGTGAAATGGAAGACATTAGCTAATCCGCCCTCCTAAGCGGAAAAGAACTTCATTTTTTTAAAAATGAAGAACTTCATTTTTAAAAGAACTTCTGGTTTTACACTATGGATAGCAAAATAATAAGCAAGTCCCTGAACTCACCTGTTAGATTAGCTGTCAAGTTTAACCTCATATAACTCATATAAAGCCCTAGCATCCAAAAAAGTGTTTTATCATTATGACAAAATTTGGTTAAATGTAAAGGCTTATAAGAACTAATCAGGCCGCTTGTCCCAGAGTTTTCAAGGAATATTGAGCCAGGAGTCTTTTCTCTTTTCTAAAGAGAGAATGGTAATAATTCAGGAACAGCATATACTGTGACATAATTTACCAATGGATTTGTAGGAGAGTGAAAAGAGTTTAGAGTGTGTTTCAAGGCAACACAAACATAAGTTTCCAGTTTGGAAAATTATTCTGGATAAAGAGACAAACATATTCTATTCTATATTCATAATCTGGAGCTGACAGATTTTATTGTGTGAGTCTTTTGTTTAATGTGTCCCCCGCTGGCACCCATGGTTTCACTGAGACCATACATCACAAAAGAACCTGAGGTCATTCTAAAGGTCCTAACATTTCATGTGTTCATTTTCTCGGTTATGTGTATGCACTGGTCAAATCATCTCTGGTTATGAGATGTCAGGCCATGGAGGTCAGGTGAAGTGTGTGGATGTTTAATATTAGCTGCAGCCAGCTGTCTGCAGACATCGAGCTTATGTTGTGTCATCACTAATGTGCAGTGGAATGTGCAGTGAGCAGACACTTTCTCTCCTGCCTGTCTTTAAAGTCATCATTAAAGTGAATGTCTCTACTCAGTTGAAGCATCTGTTCCCGTGCGGCACAGCATTTGCCTTTAAAAAAAAAAAAAGGCATAATGGTGATGTCATTTTAAGTGTTGCAGATCTGTTTCCTTGTGTGGTGTGTCAGAATCTATACTATTCTATTACAGTTGTTCATTGTTAGTGTTAGTACCACGGCTTTTCGAAGCATTTCAAGTAACCATGGCTTCTTCTTGTAATTTCGCTACAGTTTGACGTTCTAAATCACAGTATGGACACAGTAAGAAATTTCCCATAAGAATCAAAGGCACATAAAATTCTGTGGAGAAAATAAAAACTCATTTTGCAGATTTGAGAAAACACCCACAAATCATACACCAAGAAAAATAACCTTGACCCCTCAGTTTTATCCAATGTTAGGCCTATATCTAAACTCCATTTTCTCTCTAAGATCTTGTGACTTTTGTGCTGCTGTGAGAAATTCCAATCTGGTTTTTAAACCGTGTCACAGCATAGAAACAGCTTTCTTTTAACTCCTGATTCTGGAAACTCTGCTGTCTTGGTGCTCTTGGACTATACTGCTGCCTTGTAGATCATAAAATTCTTTTGTCCAACTTGAGCTGTTTGTTTGCACCAGGTGCACCGCCCTTAATTGGTTCAGATCTAATCAGGTGTAAATGGTTGTTCATCTAGGTTAATATTCCTCAGATATTTCACCTCTCACCTGCGGAGTGGCTCAGGGCTCCATCCTGGGGCCTATTCTTTTTTCAGTGGACCTGCTCCCTTCTATCGATGCTTACAAGTTGTCCAAAATGCTGCTGCTTGCCATTTGACAGGGACACACTCCTGTTCTGGCCTTTTTATACTGGCTCCCTGTCTTTTTTTTTTTTTTTTTGAAGGCTTAGTCTGTTTTTATTGTCCTGTTGTTTTCTTCTTGCGGTTTGTGTTTTTTTTTTTGTGTGTGTTTTACTTTTGTTTGTTTTGTTATTCAACTGTTGGGTTATACAGTATTCCCCTCTCTCTTCACTTCAGTTAAACATACATGTTGTCTTGTTTGATTGTTGATATGTTGATTTGTTGTCTCCCTCTCATCTCGCCTTGTTACTCCTCTCTTTGTCTAAGTCAGCCTTGAGAATACAATAAGTTAAAGCGGTTAAGCCAGATATTGCAGTGTCATCCAAGCATTTGAGTATTCATGGCAAAGAATCAAAGTCAAAAAATGTGAAGCAAAAGCTGCGATAAATATCCCATATCAGATCAAATGATGAACAGAGATATTTATAATTTATCTTGAAACATTGTCTAGTGTTGATAAACACTAGTTAGTAAACCACCACATTTTTGAATGACATGCTCTGTCACCACTAAGCAATGACCCATAGATCTGTTTAGTGGGGGTTATTATCATTCACAGCGTATGCGAGGAATAGCTAATTGCTGCAGACGTGTATATCACAGTCACTCAATGGGCATATAATTGCGGTGGGCAAGTGTTTATGTTGTATCTTTATTTATTAGTCAATTTACCTACGTACTGCAATGTAATCAATAGCTCTGTTTGATGCCTGTATTGTTGGTGCTGCATTATTAGAGCTCTGTGTAGCTTGTGAGATTCTGAAGATTGGATGCAGCACTGCCTCACCTCATTACGCTGATAATTTATCCCCTAGTGCTCTTTTTCTTTCCACTAAGCCTTCCACCCCTCCAGTGACCCCGCCCAAACCCCCCCCAAAAAAAAGAAGGTGTTAATGAGACAGTAATGACTGGTGCAAGGGACTGTGGGAATGTGGATCCACCGAAACAGTCAATTGACCTCAATTCCATGCGACCCTCGGTGCAGGGAAGCAGGCCAGGTGTTTGATTCCATAACCTTGGCGCACTCTGGGCCCCATCTCAATAAATCAAGAGTCAGTTAATGAGATTATAGGGCCGCACAGATCAATAATGACAGCTTGCACTTTACCATTCTCAGCTCTGCTGTCCCGAACGACTCTCACAAACAGCCAAACTGATTTAAAGTAATGATTTTCTTCCCCTCTCTGTGGATGTTTGCAGTTTAAGAGGAGGATGAAAAGGAGTAGGTGGAGGTAGATGTGGAGGCAGGAGATGTCAGCGAGTTAGCTGAGACCTACAATCAGACATGTTGGGCCCAAGATGGGGAGTTTGCTTAGTGCTGCTGTGCTTGCCATTTGAAAAGCTGTGCATACGAATCGCAATCTACTCTTACGGTGATGTATATCCACGTCGCTTGATCGATGAGAATGTGCTGTTCTCCAAAGTACTTCCGCCAAGCATGTAGACACAGAACAGATTGCATTATTTGTCTGATAAACCCAGATGACTGGCTAATGGAGTAGCTCTGGTTGTGCACATGAGAGAAGTGGCTTAAACAGATGCTTGAAGAAGGAGTAAGTGTATCTGCTGTATGAAGAGGGACAGGAGCGACCCCAGTGTTTTCCCTCACCTACTGTATGTTTTGCCACAGAATCACTCCCCTACTCTAAGACTCTGAGCCTGGAGTAGGCCCCAGAGGACTCCACTCATCCATCCAGCCTTCTTGATAAGGATCGTTGTCCTGCAGTGCCAGCCAACAGATCAACCCCTGCAGGCCACAGGGAGGACAGTGAAGAGAGTCTATGTGTGTGTTTGTGGTTAGCTGCTGGAGTCACGCGATTAGATATTTTAATAAAATGAAAAGTAAATGATTTCGTATTAAGTGAGCATCTGCACTCCCTCAGGAAACACCAGCTGTGACTGAGATGTTTTGGCCTGTGATCAGAGGTTTGGTAGTCAAAGTCAGTATTTCGAGATTCCTGGGTGAGCTGAGTCTGCCTGCGATTTGGTTTTGCTTTGCTGATACATCTGTCAGGGACACCATTTTCACCAACTACAGATTCTCCTAAAACAGGGAACCAATTAAAAACCCCTGGCACACTAGAGGCGAGCTTAACGCAATGACAGAGAAGCGATATATACCAAGTATATAACAAGATATACATCTAACACAGAGAAGAGCAGCTGTCCTTTGATTTGGCTGTTGCTTCCATTTAAGTGACCTGCTCCATGGAGCTCCCCTGGACAAAAGTTTTCGGTTGCTCTGCATACGTCACCCAGATCATTGGTCGGATTGTTTGTAGGTTTATCAAATTGCACAGACATTTTGATCTATTTCTGTTGGGCATGCCTCTTTGAACTGCATTTGCATGCAAATGAATATACCGAAGTTTTGGTATATGGGCAAACTTTGCCATTAAAGTGTCTTGCAAGTGATTTAGCACTCCGCTTCCATACATTTCAAGGGAATCATAAGAGACAGATTTAATAGCAGACAAATTGATGGAGCAGAGACTTGGATATCAGGACTCAAATCCCCAAAATGTTTGATTCATAAATCAACCAATATCATCTCCTCCTTAGACTCCTTTATGTGATCCTCACGTACCTGAAATTCTATGCTGCCAATTTTGAAGTGTCTTTGATATAAATTTGCATCCTTTAGACCTAGAAAATGGAAATATCACAGCCAGGGATTTTGTTTGGTACAGTACCCTGAATTAAGCAGGGCACCATAATGAGTTGCTTTAATATTAATTACTGACTAACAAAGATAAATACTAATACTAATATTGATGGTTTTAATATTAGTGGGATTGCTGTACACATAGCAAGTTCCAGGTCCAACTATAGGGGGACCCTGAGAGCAAATCCTTCATTGTGTTACTTGTTACTTTACCCCCCAGATACACTTTTTTTTTTTTTTTTTTTTTTTGCCAATGCAGGACGTTCAACACGAATATCAATGCTATGTTGATGATAAACTTCATTCTGTAGGTTATATATTTTGTAGGGAAAGACAGAAGTTTTGTCTCCCCCTACTGTAGTTCTTCCAGCTGATGGACAGCAGGCCCAATTGCATGTCATATATTTCAATGTTTTAATGCCACAATGCCAATATGGATCAATGGTGTCAGCCTCGTTCCAGCTGAAGAAATCAATTAACAGAACATGGTTGCAATTTTTGGACAACAGTGTGTAGGTCGTTAAATTAATTAAGGTCTTCGTGAAGATTGATGGCGCACATGCATCAATTAAGAGTTTATCCCTGAGTGTGTGCATAAATATCTGGTGCAGCGCTGTAATGAAAGGATAAAGCCGAAAATATTTGTTATGGTGGAATCTCATTTCCAATTCAATCCCTTTTAATGCGACTGCCCGTGATTTTATGGACGCAGTATGGATTTTGTTACTCCCTGCTATCAAGTTTCCAGCATTGAATTTTATGAGTCAAACACAGGTCTGCAGGAGGCACAAATTAAAATCCTTGCATTCCTTTTACATTAAATGGGGCTGTCTAAATCTGCTCTCCATGTGCCAGAATGTCTTGATTTGGATTGTTGTATCATTTCCTTTGGTCGGTGTCAGTGACACAGCGCTTCATCCTAGGAGATGGCATCCTGCTGTTTGCAGTAAAGCAAACCTTGATTCATACTTCACAGATTGCGCCTCTGCAGTTTAAGTGTCCCTTTTCTTGCCCATATTTGTCACAGCAAAGCCTGAGAAAGAGCGAGAGAGAGTCTGAAGATCATTTGGGACTGGAGATTT
>JAFBJR010000010.1:1184146-1347549 GCA_016785285.1 Brachirus orientalis
TCCAATCTTTGCATGTTTGGAAAAGACAAAAATAATTGTTGTCATATATTAAAGATGTGATCAGGCCACATCATTTTATGCTCCATACATATTTTTATGGTGGTCCCACATGCAATTCCGGGTTTCAGCTTTTTTTGATTAAAAAAAAGTAAAATAATCAGTTTCAATGTATATATTTGTTAAATATGTCACAAACACAGCACTTTCTGTGAAATGTTTTAAATTAAAAGCACTTAATCTGAATCTGTTTGTTATTGTGAAATATTCACATAAGAGTGCTGTCATTTAATTAAGAACAAAATACACATTAAAAATGATGTCATTCATGGCCATTTCAAGGCAAGTGTTATATAGTGTATGACAGAGCAGCAGATTCTGTGAGTTCCATGTATGCGACTTTCACGTGTCAGCGGTGCATGTAAATCCAGTGAGTCCCACTTAAGACACTTAAGGAAAACACATGTTACGAAATTGAGGAATGAACACATTGTTGCTTTTTTTGGTCACACGATAAGCAAAGTGAACAAAAAGTGTATTTCTGCTGCCAAAGCTCAAAAAAAAAGGACTACTCTATTTACCCAGGTAAATATGTTCCTGGTAATAAAAGTTCCTGGTAATTTTGGTGAAAAAGGGACTAATACAAGCACACTTAACTCAGACAGCCAATCACATAAAAGCAAGGGGCTTTACAATCTAAAACCTTTTTATGTTCTTATTAACCCTCCTGTTATGTTAATTTGTCTGGATGGTGTTCCCGGGTCAATTTGACCCGGTGTATGTTTAATTATCCAAAAGATGTCCGAAACCAAAAAAATCCTAACAAGCATTGTTAATATTTCATTACTAATTCCCTTTCATCCACTGTCCTAATAGCTGCCAGCTTGTCTCTCTCCCGTCTACCAGCCCTTGTCTCTCGATTATCAAATCGGATTACTCTGGAGAAAATGTGAAAAGTCTCCAGAGACATTGTGGCTCGAAATACCGGCCTCCCTGTCTCTGCATCCCACAGACAGGCTGTTGATTCATCCTTCGATTTATAGACCCCAGCGAGGATGAGCAGCCCCACATACGCATCTAAATGTGTTTTGTCCAGCTCCTTCCACTTCTCCCCAAAAAAACACGCCTCCCTTCTAGATTAGTCATTTCTAGAATGATTTTCTGTATTGCATCTGACATGACCAGCTCAAAAGCTGACTTGATGTCAGTCACACGAGTCACTGCCATCCTAATGGGCCCTGGCACTGTCTTTATTATGTTTTCTGCAGATAGTTTTGCCTGACGCATATTTGGGGATGAAGACCAATGTATTTCACCATTTTTTGATATAAATGTCTTGCTTGGAGGAACAGGAATAGCAATTCCCTCATCTGGTTCAAAATGTACATAGTCCAGCTCAGCACCTTTATTGAGGAGAAAAAAAAAATAGTGAATTTCAATTGAATTCAATTCAGTTTTATTTTATACCATATCACAACATACATTTTCTCAAGGCACTGTACATAGTAAGGCCAAAACCTTTACAATATTACAGAGAGAAGAGAAACCCAACAGTTCACTTACCAGTTAAATGAAGTAAATAATAACAAATCTTTTATCTAATGCCACATTTCAAATTATAGTTTAACAATAATATGAAATCTACAGTGCAATAGCTACTGAATACAGTGTAGAGCTCCAGCAGCTGATGTCACACAACCAAGGTAACACTCTCTGGTAAGTGACAATGCTGTTTACCTCTACAGACATATTCTGTACACTATGTTCTGTACATAAATAAGGCAACTTGTTAGACAACTCGTCTCTTTGCCAGTTGGTGGATTGATGTTGTGCCTTTTTACCAGATCCCCACAGATCCAGAGAGACGGTGGAGGTGAATCTCTGTTATGAAATGAAATGAAGAAGATGGAGAGATGTAAACAATCAAAAGAAACACATTTCATGGTTTAACCCTTGGTAAATCATGGACTTATACTAGATTCACCAAGAGCTAGTCTACACAGCAATGCTGGGGGCATTGTAAGGATCAAATCTATTCAGACTGTCAAGTTTGGTAATATATCAGTCAATCAGTGTGGTTTTAAAGTGTGGCGTGAACCCTGACAGGTTGAATCCAGCACCGGTCCCATTCATTTTTGCCACATTTTAGGCTGCCAACATGGCGTTTCATAAAAACCTAGTCACTTGACATCTGGAAAAAAAATCTATTGGAAAAAATTTACCTTGTATGATATCAGTTGAAAAGTAGTCATATGTGTTCTTAGAAAGTCACCTACCAAATTTGAAGCCCGTCAAGTGACTTGTTGGACAGACATGTGATAAAAGACAGACAGACAGGTGTTCCTCGCATTTATAGACAGATCATGGTAAATAATATTGAGGTAATGGTGATGAAGTTTTCTCTATCTGGACTTCTCTGAATTTTAATCCAGTGCCCCCACTCTGAAGTCAACCTGCTCTGGAGCAGAGGCTGTGCAGGAGCGGTTACCATGGTAACAGTACTTTACTAGTCAGTGGTTTTGACAATTAACTGTATGTCATATAAGCTCTATCATGTCTGTATTTATTTTTTGTCTTTTTAGTCTTGACGACCACTCAAAGTACACTACAGTTTTTGTGATTCACATCCATTCACATACACACGCAAATGTACATTTTTAGGTATCCAGCACTTTCTATTACAGATCATTTTCATGCAGTGGGAAAAGCCACCAACAAAAAGTGATTTTTGTTGGTGGCAAGGACATATCAGCATGTCAACTAGAGGAGTTATGGATCGAACTGCTGACTTTTTGGTCAGAATGTGACCTGCTGTACTTTCTGATGTTGTTATGCTACATTCATGCTGTCGAATTTTATTAAGTTTGAGCCACTTAACAAGAAACTAATTTCTTCTTGTTATCTTGCTGTTAGACAGCCATTTTCTAACTTGTTTTGTAAACCGCTCACTCCCTGCACCAAAGTCCACAGAAATGAATGATTTAATGTCATAGTACACAGGAGCGGTTGATCCATTTCTGCCTCCTTCAATAAGTTAAAATTGGTTATTTTTTGACTTTGGTGTCTGAAATCCCTATGTACTTAATTAACACAGTTACTAAATTAACATATGAGGTTGCAGTAGACCAGCATGTCCTATGTCTCCACAAGCTTTAAGTGCTGACGTTCTCTGTGGACTTTGGTGTGGGAGAGTGAACAGTTCACAATCTTTAGTTTCAAGGCAGAAATGGCTGTTTAATAGTGTGATAAAGCTGCAAACAAACATTTTCCTCCAAGCTGGTCCTAGCATGCTGAAGTGTTGTCAGGGTCACAAAACCTGAGCCATCAAAATTCTTCCCCACAGAATACTTTGTGCCTTTTATGCAGTAAACAACTTCTTTCCATCAGTAGCAATGTGTTATATGCACAACCTGCTACTGTAGAGATTTCAATTGCTCTGTCAGCAGCCAATAGCATTGCTATTGCTGCTGGGGTTTATCATCAGTGGCTGGCACAGTCTTACTTGAATATCTATTCCTGTGTTTGATCTTCAAGATGAGTCAATTGTGGTGGGTGCAGTGAGGCGTGATGAACTGAAGAGTTTATCAGTCAGACATCTCTAATGGCCTGACACAGGGATGGAAAAATATGCATAAATTAGTGAAAAGAGAGCTGCCAAGGCCCTTTATGTTATTGATTGGCTCAGGGCACTTAAAGTTTGATGCATTGTCAACATTGCAATCTACTGCCCATCCTGACTCCACACACGCAGTCTGACTTCCACTTAGCTTTAGTGCAGACAACCAGGGTTTGAATGCGTAGGTGAAGCACTCTGATGACCAGAATGACCTTGAGATATCTGAGTTGTCTTTGATAATCACAAATGAGATAAAGTTAACTTTTGCAAAGCTCAAGTTGAAAACAGCCAGCTAGGCTTCTTTCCTCCATTAATACCATTGGCAGGAAATGAAGAAAAAAATAATAATTTTACAAATGTACTGTACATAGGGGCGGTTTCTCATATGGGCAGTGTGGGCAGCCACCCAGGGCTGGTTTTTGTATTCCTCCGGTCATTTACACATCAAGTCAATGATGTCATGTTGCCATGTGGGCAGTGGGTGCTTGGGCGCCCTCGGTTCTGTTTTATCAAGGTGCGTGGAAGAAGGGAGGCGGGGCGGGGGATCGGTTCACCTGCTGGGGGATAAAAGCCCAGAATTTCACATATATTATTTTTCGGGATTTGGTTAAATACTGAAATACATTACAAAACGAAGTGAATTGGTCTAGTCTTACCTCTTGGTTAGTGGTGTTGGGGGATGGGTAATGTGCTAATTACCTATCAGGTGCCCAGTTCAGGAAAAAGATATTGCTATACTGCTGGCTATAATAGTAGATGACGACAGTATTCAGTATATTCAGTCCAACTGACTAGCAAACATTATATCTAATTCATTTCACCCTGATAATGTGGATGTAACACAACGATGACTAGCTCGCATATTGTTTGGTAAACGTCCGTACAATCATACAAACCTGTTGGTATGAAATATTGGTTTACATTAGACTTTTAGAATGATATCAGGAGCAGGGTCAACTCATAGAAGCTCCAATTTGGACCATCATGTTTTTACAATAGTCAACAAAGGACAATGAAAATATCTTTTGAATTTGGATGCTAACTGAAGGCTACATAGGTTCTTGAACACACTTAGAAGGGAAGAGTGAGGGATATTCAGCTGCAACTTTAATAAATGTTGCAAAATTTTATACACTTTTTATCTTTAAACTGATATGGTTGCACAGTTTTCAATGAATTTCATTTTAAGATCGGTTTCACTGTGAATGCATGTATGACAAGTCTGCAGCACGGGGTGGGTGGAGACAAGAAGCATTGATTTTTGATTAGCAGCATTTAATTTCATTCATAATCCAACCTCTTTGCTGCCATGTTTCTTGATTAGTACATAGTTTTTGACTTTACGTGAAACAAATCTCTTCCTGTGTGCAGTGCAGGTGTGGTGATTAAGTCACAGGACTAATATGGACCCAAAAAGGAGCAGAAACCAGGCAGATAAAAAGTAGAAAAATTAGTCTTTTATTTACAAAAAGAAAACTGAACAATACTCAGCCATGCAGCAGGAACAAAAGGCGAGGAGACTTGACTGGCTGGCTAGACAAAATCTCCCAGGAAAAAAATGCAAAAAGAAGAAACGAGGAGTTAATAAACATGAATCGAAAAGACGATATATTGGGTGATGCAAGAGCTAAGAACAGAGCCGAATCGAGTAAGTACCACATTGAGAGTGTTACACGCTGTTATCTGCTGCAGCAAAGAGCCGATCTCATCAGGGAATGAGCAGCAGGTGTTTGTTTGGAGACTCCGCCCGGCTGCCCGGTCAAGTCTCCTGAAAACACAAGGCAAGAGCTTCCACAGGAGGTAAACTAACAAAATAAGAGGCAGGAAGCCGGATCCTGACAGCAGGAACGTCACCACTACTATTTTGACCAACACAGAGACAGTTGTGTGGAGCTGGTAGGATTAATCAGCAATGTATGAATTCATTTGACAATGGCTTTAATGTAACAGAAATTTGTTTGTATTTAAAATTTACTTCCTACAGTTTTAATTTTAAGACATCACTCAAGTCTTTTTTTTTTATATAGCCCAGAATTACAAACACAATTTGCCTCAAAGGGCTTTACTGTCTGTACAGCAAGTGACACCCTCTATCCTTAGACCCTCACATCGAATGGAGGAAAAACTCCACAAAAACCCTTTAACAGGGAATAATTGAAGAAACCTCAGGAACAGCCACAGAGGAGGATCCCTGTTCTAGGACGGACAGACGTGCAGTAAGTGTCACATGTACAGAGACAAGTTCAACAGTTACAAGTTACAAACAAAGCATCAAAAATTCACAAAGAGAAAAGACAAGTCAAGTCAATTTTATTTATATAGCCCAACATCACAAACACGAATTGCCTCAAAGAGCTTTACAGTCTGTACAGCAAGTGACACCCTCTATCCTTAGACCCTTACATCGAGTGAGGAAAAACCCTTGTACAGGGAAAAAAATGGGAGAAACCCTCAGGAAGAGCCACAGAGGAGGGATCTCTCTTCCAGGACTGACAGACGTGCAAGTTCAGCAGATTACAAACAAAAATCGGAATTACAAAGGATGGAAACAGAGAAATGAAAAATGTAGAAAGTGACAGAGTATGTAACAGAAGCTAATGGAGGGACAGGTGGTTGCAATAACTGTAACCCTAGCTGGTAATAATATCAATGTAAGCATTAACGGTGATGTGTAGGGCACATGGCTCTTTGTTGTTTTCAGATGCAGGTTCATCCAGTGGAAGGGGAAACCAATCAAAGCAGATGACACGACGTGAGACAGAGCAAAGACGTGTTGATCAAAGAAGGGAGGGGTCGGAGTAAGAGTGCGAAGCTGCAAGGCCTTTTAACTTCCTGATGACCTAAGAGAGAGAGAGCAAGAGAGAGCAAGACCGAGGCCTTATAGATAGCTTGGAAGCAGAGCACAGACAACAGGGGTTAGAGAAAAGCATCAGTATACTATCAGCAGGATAACCTAGACTTTTATTTGGAGTCAATTTTATTTGTTTTGATTGTATTATAGTAATTTGTATAATATTTATACTAATTTACTAATACTAATACTACTAATTTAGTAATACTAATTTAGGTCAGCTCCCTATATTTGGCAGATCAAAAGACAAGAAAGACAGAGACCAGGATGATTCAAGAATCAGTAACATAAATAACAATTATCATCATCTCATTCAGGGTGTGACATGCGCTGTCACCATCTGGGGTTGGTTCCTGCTCCTCATGTGACCCTCAGAAGAGGACAAGCCGTTGGTGAAGGGTGGATGAGGATAATTAACCTTAGCAGAAATTAGTGGCTATATAATATATGGTAATGTTATAGTTATAATATTTGAGCTGTAGTGTTGAAGCTCTGGAATCAGGGATATCTGTGAAATAAGAACAAAGAGAAAGAGGAAGGAAGAGCACAAACTAGGGGGAGGGAGAGAAAGAGAGAGAGAGTGCTCACTGCATAATGGCTGCTCCCCCAGCAGTCTAGGCCTATGGCAGCGTAACTAAGCAATGGCTCAGAGATGACTAGAACCAGCCCTAACTATAAGCTTTATTAATGAGGTTAAAGTTTTAAGTTGAACTTTAAATGTAGGGACATTGTCTGCTTCCCGGATCCACAGTGGGAGCTGGTTCCACAGGAGAGGAGCTTGGTAGCTAAAATCTCTGCCTCCCATTCTACTCTTCGAGACTCTGGGAACCACTAGCAGGCCCCCATTTTTTGAGCACAGTGGTCTATTTAAGTGGTAAGGAATAATCCTATTTTTTAGATAAGAAGGGGTCTAATCTCTGAGTGCTTTATATGTGAGGAGGAGGATTTTAAATTCTATTCTAGATTTAACGGGGAGCCAGTGTAAAGAGCTCAGCACTGGAATGACGTGCTCTCTTTTCCTATCAGTACCTGTGCTGCTGCATTCTGAACCAACTGAAGACTCTTTAGAGACTTATTTGAGCATCCTGATAATAATGAGTTACAGTAATCTAGTCTAGATATAAATGAAGGCATGAATAAGCTTTTCGGCATCCTTTCATGACAGGATGTTTCTGATTTTAGTTATGTTGAGCAGGTGGAAGTAGGCTGACTTACTGAGTTGTGTGAGTCAAATGACACATCTGGGTCGAAAATAACCCCAAGGTTCTTTACAGTAGAAATGGAAGTCATGGTGATGCCGTCCATGGTGACTAAATGCTCAGGTACAGCTTCCCTAAGGTGGTTAGGGCTGAGCACCATAATTTCAGTTTTATTTAATTTGGTGAACTCAGCCAACCCCCAGGTAAAAGAATGAAGGTATTTCCCAATACTTGATAAAATTACCCTGGAAATGATCCAAAATGGTCATGGAAGATATTTAACCAAGGGAAAAAAAGGTAATTTCTTGCCCTACCACACACAGACACACACAGAGAGAGAGAGAGATTTGTGATGTAGTGTACAGACACTGAAGCTTTCATCTTAGCGGCTGGTGGTGCACATAGCCCTCAAGTCCAGTGTTTGTCACTCTGCAGTATGAAAGGGAAGACTTGCTTGTTGAGGGAATGTTCATCCTCTGCATGCCAGCTGTAATTACTACTTGGGAGACCAGAATTACTTTGTTGAACTCCAGGGGGCCTCCCAATTCACTTTGCAACTCTGTGTGGGCCTGGCTCATTTAGATGAGTGTGTGAATATTTAAGCTGTGTTTAAGGACACCTTCATCAGCTGTGTGGACTGATAGAGGCAGTGGTAGAGCAGCAGAGGGTGATTTATTTATGCACTCTGCACTGTGAAGCCTAATAATTAAAAACATATCACATTTGCAAGTCCAGTGAAATAACTCAAATGCTTTGTAGGTCTGGGGTTTATTTCATCGCATATGGTGTTACTTGTTACTTTGAATTTGCAAGAATTTAAATGTAATAGCCTGGACTGCTCAATAGTCATGTTATGAAGGGTCATTCACTAAGGGGAAAGGCTAAAAATTGCAGTCGGGATGACTAACAACTTCTTTCTTTGTTGTTTGAAAGCTGAGTTCTCATACAGCGTTCATGTTTTTGAAATGTGGTTGTACGAGGTGCTGTGGTATGTATGTAAATGGGGACCTCACGGTACAAAACGCAATACATGGTCCATGTTACCAGTAATATCATACCATGATTCTGTAATAATCATTGCAAGACAATCACAATATCTGTCTACCTGAAGAAAACATCAATGAAAAGTTGAAAGTGCAGGAGTTCTCTATTTATTCACAACATAAAGAACAAAGTGCATTGTATTGAACCATTCTTAACCATTTCTCCACCATTATCCCTCTGTAAACTCCCTCTTCTTCAGCCTCTGCATAAGTTTCCCTCATTCTTTTGAGCAGCGCCACCACAAGATGAAGTACTGACGCCCGGCAAGTGAAACTCGTAAGGACTGTTTACTTACTTGCCCTGGCGTATTGATGATCATATTGCACAAGAAAGGATAAAAAATATATCACAAAATCAATATATCAATAAATCTTCTCATTTTGGATATACCACACAACAGAATTGGTAAAAGAAAAGTTGTAAAAAAAAAAATCATTATTATGACCCCATCCAGCCACAGTATTAACATCCATTCTGAGTAAGTATAGGTCTAAATGCTCCACAGTCCATCCTGATCACAATACCACACGGGGAGGTGGTTTGAAGACAGGTACATGGATGTAAACCGCTTCCTCTGACCCGCTGCAGTCTCATTTTATTTTTACTCTAATCGGTGCTCATTCGTTTATTTATGTTTAGCCACCACCACAGTGTTAGCGCTGTTCTTCACATGATCTCTTTCTTTAATGGTTAAGTTTTAAAATGTTACAGCAGTACAGTTGAGCTTTTATTTTAAAAAAAAGAAGCAGACATGACATCAGTGTGTATTGAATAAACAGTAGGGGAAGCCAGAGATCGTATGATCTGTTCATCTCTAGACTCACCAAGTCTTCCCCCCCTTAATTTCCAACACTGTCAATTTTCTTGTCACTCAACATGTAATGATATGCACCGTCTACTGTCTCCACAGGTCATCTTCGAGGCGACTGTTTCTGAGGAGCGACAGGGCTACATTGCCTTGGACAACATTGTGCTGCTCAATTACCCCTGTTGTAAGTAACCCACTGTGCACACTCACCTTTCACCAGTTTTAAACTGAACAATAGAAGCCCACTTCCAAAAGCTTGAAGATTGAAGACTGAGGCAGTACCTACTGTATTCAGTCAGAGTATGGAGGTGGGTAGGTTTGGGGCATATACACCTGGTAACTGTCCAAGTGTCAGAGCCACAGTTACACAGCAGGAGGCTTCTCTGTTCTCTGCCAGAAGAATAGCTGACCTTTCTCGCTCATCATGATGCTTCCAGGTGAGTGCTTACAGCTATGGGACATTCCAGAATGGAAAAGGACAGCTAGTGTTTGTACTCACAGCCTCTCTGCTCTTGCTTTTCTCTCCTTGTCATCACTTAGATATCAGGGTATTGGAGTTCTGAGTGCTAGTAATGTTGCATTATGCTCAGTCCTGTTTCCGTTGAACATCTCCACTGTCACGTGTTGACCTTCAGAAAGAGACTGCATAGTGGCAGAAAAGTTAACAGTACTAAGATTTAACTGAAAATGGGCCTGAAAAACTGAAAACTATTGGCTTTCCATTAAATATTAGTCTTGTCCATTTAACGATGAACAATTTTTCTTGCATATGATGCAGCTTTAGTTGAAAATTAGAAATTCCATTGGGTCTTTTTTTATTGTGGCTGTGTGTGACAATATCTGGGCCTAAATAGCCAGACATTTTCCAAAGTCAGCATAATGCAGTCAGCAATAAGTGCACTATTTACACCCCCTGTGCTCAGAACCAGCTTTACACACAAACTCTCATTCTAACTGAAAAGAAATCCTGCCCTCAGAAAATATAGACTATAGATATATAGGAAAATATCAATTTTGGCCTCAGGTTACATTTTATGTTCTATTTATATGTTTGGAAGTTTGGAATCCACTCACTCTCCCAAACCAAAGTCCATAGAGAACAAACTCTACCTGAGGTTTAAATATCTAATACAGAAAATATGCATGCACTGTATAATTAACTAAAATTGAAACTGTAACATAAACATTTACTAGGCAGCTGACCTGGGTCATGGTTAAAGGAAAATGTAGTAGCCTATAGACTGCTAGTGATAAGCTTATATTTTATTAACTGCACTGATTCATTCCTTTAGTTAGGAGCCTTGGAAATATGTGGTAATACACGACACATAATTCATATAGACCACAGCATATTTTTAATTGATGTGTTCAATATATTGCTGGAAATGATTATACATTTGTCAGAATATATGTGGTCCTATGTGAGAAGACTAGTTCAGAATAGACTTGAGATTTGATTGTTGCCTTTGCTGGCATTTATGTTGATAAATGTCAATTTTTCTGTTGGAAGAACTATAAAGACAGGTTTTGTCATATTTTTGTTTCCTAAATAATTGCAAGTGTCTGGAATCTCTCATTTATAAACATATTCAGACTGTAAATACTATACTGTGTCAAAGCCTGCAGCAGCACTTACAGCTTCAGGTCTTTTGGGGGCAGGTCTATAAACCTTGCACAGGCACCATAAATGCTATACTGATTGAGCGCTGCTGAAATTGTCATCCTTGTGGGAGGTTTTCTCCAATCAGGAAAGGGCTGCTGAAGCTCTGCTGGAGTGAGTAATAAGTGAGTGAGTAAGGGATTATTATTGACCCTTCTGACCAAGGCCTTTCTTTTCTGGTCTGGTTTGGTCCCACAGCCAAAGCCAGAAAAAGTCCTAATGGTTTCATTTTTACAAAATATTAAGGTATCTATGTTTGAGAATTGAGAAATAGTTTGAACACCTTTAATGTGAAGAGTGTCTCACCAGAGTTTCTCAAACATCACTTTTTTTTTTGTCCTGAAATGCATCAGCCTGTTTTGTGTCCGTTGTATGAAAGACAATGGAAGAGGTTATATTTACACTATGAATTGAAAAGTTTTCATTTTGTCCTTCAGTAGACATTTTAATAAGCTTTTATGAAGACTTGCTGGAAGTGAATAAAATGGAACATGCCATATAGGGGGAGTTAATGACTAACCCTCAACTTAACCTAATTACACATCCAACCTAAGCCCTAAACCTAACTAATTCCTCACAAATTTGCCTATGCCTCATTGAGATTAGGTTTTGGTCTCCATGAGGGGTACTGGTCCTGACAAGGTCAGGCCACACACTCATTCATATACATTATTTTTAGTGGACATTCACAGACAAGATGCTTTCCCTTGCCCCTGACAACCATTACAACTAAATGCCTAACCTAAACTTCATTCTAACCCTAACCCTAAGTCATAACCCAACAGCTCCTTCTATCATGTGTGAAGAGAAATTGTCCTCACGTTCACAAAATGTCCTCACTGTCCTCACTGGTTTATAATTTTTGGTCCTCACACAGATGTATATACAAATACACATACATAAACTCATTTAACATAAATCTCCCCTCAAGCAAAAAGAATAGTGGTTTGCCCTTGTGGGAAAAATCCAACTCGAGGCAACTGCTATAGGTTTGCATTCCCACTCATTTGACATTTGTGTTGGTGTTTTTCACCACAGTCCACATTTTTATTCTGTGTCAGTCCAAACCAGTCTCTCCTGTAACCAGAGGAAGAGGCAGCAGCGATGCTCATTTACAGAACCAACATCTCAGAAGGGCGGAATACATTTGAGACTCTGAATAGTTTGCCTCTGTTTATGTTTGGTGGTGTTAATTAAGGCTTGACAGGTCTCCACACTACTGAGATTTCATAAATTATACTAGATTTTCCTCAGCTATAATTGACGCTTTTGCCTCCCCGCAGATGAAATGATTTTTTTATTCCTCATGTTTATAGCAAAACATAAATTGCTGTCTGCACAGTGTATGGTTTCTTTACAAATCATATAGTTTTAAAATAGCATTTCATTAAGACATATGAAAAGGCCATAATAGCAAATGGTAACCTTTTTTCTCTTTCATTGTTGCTTCTAAAAAGTTATTTAAACTTGTTTCAGGAAGTCTTCATTCACACAAATGCCCCCAAAATGACTATGCTGTAGTACATAGGCCAGGCAAGTATACATAGACAGAATGAATAGGAGGAAGATGACGACAATCAAAAATAGCGAAACTATGACATCATCATTTTTGCAAAGTAGTGCATTAGTTGTTTACAGTGGAGAACAGAATGATTACCCCCACAATGAAAATGTCATTGTTTTAAAGGTAATTCACTGGTGCTATTAAACAGACCAACAAATTTTTAACACAGATTATTCATACTGGAAGCATGTCCTTTGGTCAGATGAGACCAAACTTGAGCTCTTTGTCCATAGACATTGCTTATTTTTGGAGAAAGAAGGGAGAGACGTATAACCCAAAAAGTGAAACACGGTGGTGTGAGTATTATGCTGTGGGGATGTTTCAGTGCGTCTGCAACTGGGAATCTCGTCAAGGTGGAAGGAATCATGAAGAAAGAAGGTTATGTGAAGTGATATGTGAAAACCTGAAGCAGTCAGTGGCAAAACTGGGTTTGGGTCGTCGCTTTGTCTTCCAGCACGACAATGACCCAAAACATACGTCGCTCCTGGTGAAGAACTACCTCCAGAAGACCAGAGTGAACGTTATTGACTGGCCTGCACAAAGTCCTGACTTAAATTCCATTGAAAATCTTTGGGGTTAACTGAAGACGAAGGTCCATGCCAGAAGGAGCTTGAGAGATTTGCCAGAGAAGAATGTGCTGGGATGCCTCAGGAGACGAGTCAGAGACTTGTTGAAAACTACAACAAACCACTGCAGACTGTTATCCAGCAAAAAGGATACACAATTGGCTGTTAGCATCGGGGGGGGTAATAATTTTGACCTTGGTAGGTTTTGGTTTTTTGTGGAATAATTTAATTTCTGTGTGTAAAGTCAAATAATGGAAACATCCAAAATAAAACTAGTTTAAAATTAGGATGTTAAAAATTCTTTGCTCCTTTTAACAGTTTCTTCCTCTACTGTACATAAAAATGCAAGGGTGGCGTTTTTAAAAAGTTCCCACTCTGGGACTCCTTTTCCAAACCAGAATTTCAGGTTTCCCAAAACAACAGTTCTGTGTAGAAAATTTAAGCATATTCTCCTAAACTTAATATTTTTTATGTTGTTCTCAACATAATGTATTTGCTCAGGGGCTACACATATAAAAAAGATCTTGTCATCACTTGATTTTACTGATGCCACTGATGTACCAATATTGTTCAGTAAATTAATTTGAGGAAAAAAGTGGTGCTATGTGGTGATGACACCTTTACTTTATTCTTCTACTATGGTTGATAGTGACAAGAAATAGCCACTTTGAACAGCTGTAATGGTCAGCTGTTCACATATTTTTGTCTATATTGTGCGTATATGATAATGTACTCTTCCAAATGTTCAATTAAAGTTGAAGAATTATAGGTGGTCTGATGCTTTCTGAACAGTGAGGCCATTTACCAAGCAGATATGTTTGACTTGTCACAACATGATACTGGTAATGGAAGTTAATGACACTTGAATTCCATTTAGCTGCTTCAGGGTCCACATATTGTGGATGTTGACTTACTCTCAAACCGCCACTGATGATACTTAGACATGTGAATACTGCTAATTTTATCACTAACCCCTCTGCTTTTCCTGTGATCATCACTCCTAGTATCTGCTTTGAAAACAGTCTTTGCAATTGCAGTCAGAAAGTTTTTGAAATAGATTACATTTTTATAAAATTGCAAACTTTTGGTCAATGATCTGTATCATAAGGGTGTGATGTACTGCATTTAAGTGTTTTATAGGGAGCTTAAAAAAAACAGTACTTGTACAAAAGTGTATTTATCTCCTTTTCCCTTTTAAATAGCTCAGCGTGACAGTTACATAAACTATAATGTCTGCAGGCTGATGCAATTACACCAAATGCGCACAGTGAAAATATGACATCCTCGGATGTGTTCTGGTGCTCTCCTATTGATTGGAGCAGAGCTGAAAATGACAACCATCTGGAAACAAAGCATGAGAACCAGAAATTACACAACTGACAAGTATAGAATTATACTCATCAAAGACTAAAGAAACAGATGGTGTTTCATATACAGTGTGTGTGTGTATATATATATATATATGTATATATATATATACATATATACATATATATATGTATATATATACATATATACATATATATATGTATATATGTATATATATACATATATATATAGATTTTGGATTCAGAAGGAGGGGATGTCCAGCAAGCATGACGTCTCCATTGTCGTCACAGACCATTGTCGTCACCACTTCACGGCATGTTGAGTCTTATGAGAAAACAAAGCTGAAAATATTGCAATTAATTGTTGCCAAGATGGAATTATCTGTCACATCATGTGGACGGAGTCATGCACCACTAAAAAGTGACAAAAAATGTTGTACTATTATGACTTGTTACTCATGATATTACAATGTTATTCTTGAAAACTTCAATTTAATTTAGTAGGGCCCTAATACTTCACCATATCTTTTAAAGTACTTTTGTGTCTTTTCAATATTGCCCCTCCTCTGTTTATTTTATTTATTTATTTTTACCATTTTTCCTTCAAAGGCCATTACACACCATTGCACACATAAACAGAAACAAATTGAATATGTTTTGTGTATTTTTTTGGGCTAAAATAAACGGCCTGAGTCCAGATCAATACGTTCCTGACTCAGATCTTGGGTAAAACTCACATTTCATTGATAATTTCCATTTGTTGTGAGTGAGGTGCATACAGGAAGAGATAAGGAGAGGAAGATATGACTGATTGCAGTGCATAAGTGAGCCATATTATTATGCACACCTGAAAAACCCTGAAAGGAATTCTGGAGAAAAACTGTTTTCAGTCTTCAACCCACAGTTGTAATTTTTCTCACATGTTCTCAGAAACGATTTTCTAACATATGCTGTATAACGTGTGCCAAGCACAATTTTAAATTTGCTCAGCGCAGACTTTAAATGTTTTGCCTCCGATTTGTGAGCAAGCGTCCTCAAAGAACTTTAAATGTTTATATAATGTTCAATAATTATCTTTAGTGTAAAGCAGCTTTGCATGGTCATCAAGACTAGAAGAGCGCTTTATATAAGTAAAACCATTACCATTATTATATTAGTATTGACATTGTGTCATGATAATTATCAATACTGATATTTTTTTCCATCATTATAACATGTTTGGTCAAATTGTCCAGCTCTATTATGTGGTAATGCTCAGCATGTTTTAAATCTTGCACAAAGTGAATACTGAAATATGTTGTAAACCTTAGCTTAGCTTTTTTAAATGTATTTATTTATTTGCTGCTTCAGAGGTTGCCTTTTTTTCATGAGTCACTGTCCTACTCAGTGTAGAACGTGTGCATGTGTGTGTTTATGTATCAGGGTGGATGTTTTCTTTAAAAGAGTGCCTTTCTTAATAAATATTTAGTGTCTTACTCTAATATGAGATGCATTTTCACAACATGAGTGGAAAATCCTGCTAAATTGTGGATGAGTGATTCCAAAATAGCATGTTAAAATCAACTCAGTAAGATCATTACTGCTCTAGTAACTAGCTTTGTCAGATTTATTTGCAGGGTATCTATATACAATGAATCATATGCGTGTATAGGCTCATTATATGCATCTGTATGCATCACTGCACTTTTACTTTTTACAGGTGTGCCACTTTTCCTCATCATCTGTGTGTGTGTGTTGTCCACAGACAAGGTGCCTCATTTCTCTCGGCTGGGTGATGTGGAAGTGAACGCCGGGCAGAATGCTTCGTTCCAGTGTGTCGCCACAGGCAAAGTTTATGAGACGGAGCCCTTCCTTCTTGAGGTGAGAAGGAGCAAGTGTGTATGTGGGCCTTTTTCTCTTTTTCTTGCCAAGGAATTTAATGTTTTTGGTTCTATTTGTAAGGCTGGCTGTCTGTTAGCAGGATAACTCAAAAACTAGTGAAACAATTTCCATGAAATTATGTGCAGGGTTAGGGCAAAATAGGTTTTGGTTTAGAGGAAATGCAGGAATGACGGTAAGTAGGAGCAAAACAAAATACCTGTGTGTGAATGACAGTGAAACAGGTGGTGCAGTGAAGATGCAGGAGCAGAGGTAGAGAAAGTGGATGAGTTTAAATGCCTGGGGTCAACCACCCAGAACAATGGACAGTGCACAAGAGAGGTGAAGAAGAGAGTGCAGGCAGGGTGGAGTGGGTGGAGACGGGTGTCAGGGCTGATGTGTGACAGAAGGAGAGCAGAAAAAGTGAAAGGGAAGGTCTACAAGACGGTTGTGAGACTTGCTATCATGTATGGATTGGCGACAGTGGCACTGTCTGAAAGACAGGAGGCAGAGCTGAAGATGCTGAGATGTACACTGATAGTGACAAGGATTAGAAATGAGCATATTGGAGGGGCAGCTCAGGTTCAGTCAACGTTGAGTTGGTTTGGTCATGTGCAGGGGAGGGATAGTGATTTTATTGGACAAAAGATGTTAAAGATGGAGTTACCGGGCAGTAGGAAAAGAGGAAGACCACAGAGAAGGTTCATGGATGTGATGAAGGAGGACATGAGGACAGTGTAACGGGAGAGGACAAGATGGGGGCAGGTGATCTGCTGTGGTGACCCCTAAAAGGAGAAGCTAAAGGAAGAAGAGGAAGTTCAGAAGAACTTCAAAATAAAACAAATCTGGCATATACTGATAGTATACTGTATGAATAAGTAAAAAATTGTATTATTTTATGAAGAAAAAGTATTGAGATTTACAGCTTAACTCACCAAGAACCAGCATTTAAGAGGCATAAGAGGGAACGAGAAACAGTCACTTGACAAAAGGCTCACCAAGTTTAGACAGCTTTTGCTAACGGGAAACTGAAGTTTGTGTTGCTTTGTAAAACCACTTAATCTCTGCACCAAAGTCCATGGAGAAAACCTGTGATTTACTGCTGACAAACGCTGAAGTGCTCAGTTTACAAACTTCATTTTCCATTCAGAGGAAGCTGTTAAATGGGGAGATAAGGTGGCATGAATTTAATTAGCTGAGTATTTTGTTAGGGGGGCTAAAATCTTGTTTTTCCTTGTATCCCTGCAGGCAGCCTTGTTGTCACTAATAGTGAATATCCAGAGCTCAGTCAGCTCTGACTAAAGCATCTTTAGTTCCCCCTAAAATTAGCAGGTATTTTTCGTTAACTTTCATTTTTAAACTCAGGCAACTGACACATTCCAGTTGACAGTGTTTATTCTGCCACATGTTGTTTTGTTTTTTCCCTCCTCTATGTTGCCTGTGCGTAAATGGTGGCATCACAGACATGCCAGACATTTGGTTTCTCTTTACATCAATTGTTTCGGTAATATCGGATTGCTGGTTTGAATCCCGACACATCAAGGGCTGGGGTACCTCTGAGCAAGGTCCTCATTCCCCATTGCTCCCCATTGACTGGTGCTGCCAGAAACACCCCAGATTTCAGCCCTCTGTAAGCAGAAGATACTATAATTAGTTTCAGACCAGATGTACTGCATATACATTTGATTCTCGGCTCCACTAGTCGAGCCGATGTGTCTCTGGGCAAGACACTTCATCCCAGATTGTTCCTGATGGCTGTGCTGGCAGCGTGTGAATGGGTGTGAAAGATGTGTGATAGAAAATGCTGCACATAGACCATTTATTTTATGACATTTTAGAGGAAGCAGAGCTTCCCTTGGTGTCACAGAGAAATCACCTCTGCTAATACAAAATTTGTCATTCTCTTTACATCCTTTTTACAATCAAACAGAAAATGTGCTTTCCTGGCAATGTTAAAATTCGCTTACATAAATTCACGTCTTTAACGTCTGATGGAATTCAACTTGAAAGAGATGAAAACCTTAAGAAAATCCACTTTTTTAGTGACACCTTTACAGCCCTCTGCATTCATGTCATCCCATCATGGCCGCCTTGATTTTTCTTCAGGGCCACATTAGCCAAATGGTGTGTTTCTTCAACAACATTATCTTGAAATCACCACCAGCAGCAAGCAACACTGCTGCCATGTCACCCATGTCATACTGTGATCCTAGCAGTATGTGCACCACAGGTTGTTGATGTCCATTGACTACATTCACATTATGAAGCAGCAGCTTACAATTAAGGAAATGGTCCGCAATAAAGAAAATGGTTAATCACTAGATTAGACTATCAGACTAGATGTTCATGCTCCAGTGTTGTTTCTCTTCAATGATCTGATTTCTCCCAATGAACAGTTGTGTCATTTTGATTCTTCAAACAAGCCCTCAGTAAAATCAGCTCATGGGCTGTTTACACTGCTGGCCTTTTTTGTTCCCATAGTCACACAAAGGGTCACAGTGGTAAAATACTGTCACTGTTTATTAGAGTTTCTGAAGCTACCCCTCACCAAGGTTTGTTGGTTTTCATTTTTTCTTCAAACTGGAAGATGTCTCATAATTGGACAACCTGGAAGTATTAAACCAAAGCCTCGCAGGATCATGATGTTTGCTCAGGAAGTTGAACGTTTCCAGAACTTTGAACAGGAGTTTGCCGTAAAAGTGAAAAAAAAATAAAATAATAATCTCCAAAATTAAAAATGAAATGATACTTCTAAACTCTCCAGAAACATTTATTAGGTCCTGTTGTAAACATATTGATCAAGTCTTGAAGTCAGCCAAATCTGGTCAAAGTTTAACTTTTGAGTTAAACTTGAGTTCACACATGAGTTCACACAATAGCGATGAAGCCTATCGGCTCTCTGTTTTTCTCGGGTGCTTAGATCTCATGTCACCTGGTGCGCACAGGAAGTGATTAACTTTATGTTGAGGCAGAAGGAGGCAACAGCAGCACTGAAGAGAGACGACTGCAAACAAAAAGAAGTGCCCAAGGATGCAGTAGATTAACAATGTAACATCCTTCTCGTTCACAAAGACCATACAAAGGCAGAATAACAACAACACATATCACAAACTGCACCTGTACAAGTGTAAAAATATCAACGGCCCAAAAAATACAAAATCTAAATTTCCTTATGGATTCGGAAACCTATTAGGATTTGCTAGGATTGACAACTGATGAATGGAGTTAAGTTTCTTTTTCTTTTTTTTTTTTTTGTTGCAACTTCTGTGATGTAGAAAGATAAATGGAAAAGAAGGTGCCGGGTGTCAGAGCTGAATTTTCCACCTGAAAGCACCAGACTACATGTCTGCAGTTATTCTCAGAGGAGTGCTCAGCACTCCTGTGGGTCAAACTCACACAGCAGCTAATAGAAGCTCTTAGTCCTGTGGCCACATATGGATGTGTATTTAAGTTGCCACATTCCCCTGACACCCAATCTTCGGCAGTGGCCAAGAAGCCCAAATGTTCAAACCAAATGCAGAGACTGAAAATAATGACTCTATCTGGGAGGTTTTCTTTTAAAGCAGCAGTTGGTGAAATTTGTTAGTTCAAATATATGATATCAAAGTGATAACATCACTGCCAGCAGCTTTAATATTCTCTGTGGTGTGTTTCCATTTGAAATGCACCTTTTTTTTTTCTTTTTTTTTTTTTTTACCTTTTGCTAACGCTGTGAATCTATGGTTTGAGACTACGGATGTTGGTCAAGTTTTGTTTGAAAACATTGCACTTTGAGCAAGGTTGTGGAATATTATAGACATTAAGTTGTACAAAGAACTATAAGTAATAAACAGTTAATCTGCTATTACATCAAATGTCCCATTGCCCCGTTATGAAATAAAAATAAAACTGAGTTTTGAGCTAGATTTAAGGCACTCACTCTCACTGAAAACATGGCTGCCAGCAGAAGCAAAAGGAAATACAAATTTTATTTAGTATAATACCTCAGACAATTCCCTTTGTATCCAAAGAAAAGCAAGAACAAATCTTTAAATCTTTAAACAATATTAAAAAAAATTTGATTTTTACTTTGTCAAACTGTTGACATGCTTTTCTGTTTGAAAAATAAAGACTGTAAACTGCTCACTCTCCTCAAATCAGCTATTTTATATCACAGCACACACGAGTTGTTGATCCACTACTGCCTCTATCAGTAAGTTCAGATCTTTTATTTATTGAGAGTGGTGTTTGAAATCCTTCATTTAGATGTAGTGAATTAAGTGACACAAACTTACCAAACAAGGCAGCATTAAACCAGCAGCTCCTGTGTCCTAAACAAAGCTGATTTTCTCTACGGACTTTGATTTTCCAGACAGGAAAGCCTGTCTAATAGTTTTTTAGAAAGCAGGAAACATGTTTTTAAAAATCATTTTTTAGGCTAATGTAGATTTTATTGCTATAAAGTGATTTTATTTTCGTCCCTCTTTTTTTCTTTGCATGCAAAGACAATTATCTGAGGTATTAGGATATTTGTAATAAAAATACTCAATGAAGCTGGAATTTGTCTTTTAATGGTTGTTGTGGGCAAATGAAGCATTTGAGGGTCAGGGAAATTATCAAGCATGTTTCTTTGCTTTTGCAGCCTCTTGATTGTGATGGCATTCAGTTGACTCATGTCCCTTGATGTCTTTCCTGATGAAGCAACTGAAAGTAGTTTTAATTTTCCCCTAGTTTGAAGATGAGCTACTCGTCTATTAGTCTTCAAATACTGTATTTCAATGTTCTCACTCTTCCTCTGGCTTTGAAGCCCTCGCACACACATCTAAGTGCTTTT
Organism: Brachirus orientalis; assembly: GCA_016785285.1. Classification (NCBI taxonomy): domain Eukaryota; kingdom Metazoa; phylum Chordata; class Actinopteri; order Pleuronectiformes; family Soleidae; genus Brachirus; species Brachirus orientalis. Next base: position 1,205,450 of record JAFBJR010000010.1, read on the forward strand.
GAAATGATGGCAACACCGAGAGGGAGCTTTGCAAATGAGATCTCAGTATACTTGGTGAGCCCTTGTTGTTCTGCCTGAGTTTTATTTCACACTCCCAACTCCTTTTCTCTAAACCAAAGCTTTTGAAGATTGTGGGAAGGAGACTTGTTTTTTTTTTTTTTTGCTTAATCAGTTTTGAAATTTGTTGACAGTGCAACACACTCACATACACACTGGTTTTTACATGACCTCAGAGGACATCACATAGACTTACATTCATTTCCTGGAGACTTACTCTAATCTTAACCATAACTACTACTGGCCTAAACCTCACCCTTAACCTAATCTAAATCTAATTCTTAACCTAACACCAAGTATTAACCCATAAACAGCCCTTTTAAGGTGAGACAAAACATGAGGATGAGTCAAATTGTGTTCTCTTTCACAAAATATCCTCGCTTCCTGTGCTTTATAAGTTTTTTGGTCCTCACAAAGATGTGTGTGCATGTATGTTCTGTATATATATACACACACAAAAGTATTCTTTTAAATTTATACTCTGCACAGAAAACAGAGATAGATGTCCATTTATTTTGCTGTCATTGTGCACATCACAGGAGAGCTTACAATAGTGGACCAAACAGAGCAATATCACCCAGAAATCATGGGGACAGTATAGAGTCAGTAGTCCAATTAGTCAGGAAAATGATGAAGAAAAGTCTATATGGGCATTTAACCATGGTGGAAAGTTTTGAAGAGTGTCTCTGTGAGATGGTACAGATTTACTGTACATCTATCTATGTGATGTTATTCGAGGGGCGTGGTGGACAAGTGGAAGTAATGAAAATGCCAACCGTCATCAATCTCCCTCATCAGCAACACAACAGCAATATTCCACATTAATGGGACGACTTACATTCAGTGGTCTTATATTCCACTGCCGCAAAAGTTTGTCTTTCTGTCTATTTTGGACCAGGCACAGTAAAATAACTTTTTCAGTTGTTGCCACATTTGTTGATGCCTGCAACTTGGCACTGCTCTCTACAGGACGTATAGTGTAACGGCCATACCAAGACAAACGGAGGTATGTACGATTGTGATTGTATGAGAGAAAGTTTGGGATGGACAGATGAAAATGAAGTATAAATGGGCCTTAAGAATTGTGCATTGACTCCCATACATTTGGACACTATAGCCTAAACTAAACAATGTCTTGCCCCTAACCTTATCCATAACCAGTTAATGTCTAACCTTAGTCTAACCAGAATTCAAATCTTAAAAACACAGACAATTTGAAAAGACGGAAGCAAGTAATTTTCTTGTAAACTAATACAGCAGAACATAGAGATACATCACAAACCTTTACTGCTTCCTGTTCCTCCATTTGTTGTCCATTTGGCTTGTTTGATCACCAGCTCTGAATCTCTGCTAATTACTTTATTTTCTCTTTAATCTCCTCTACTTCACACTTAATTTTCTCTTTAATCTCCTCTACTTCACACTTAATTTTACTTAGGTAGTGCAAATGAATTGTTTGCATAATGTTTTTAATCATTTAGCATAAAATGCTGATAAACTGTCAGTTATCCTCAGGCCCAAATTGTAGGTCTTTTAAGCTGGAGTATGTACAGTGACGTGATTTTTGTTGTTGTTGTTGTTGTTGTTGTTGTTGGTGGTGGTGGTGGTGTTCTTATTTTGCTTCTGTTTGATTTTCATGAGGAGAAATGATGTAACATTGTTTCACTGTTGCATCCTTCATCCGGGGTACGGTGTACAATTTAGAACATCCTCAGTTCTCAGTACTCAGGCAAAATGCCCTCAGTCCTCAGACAAAACGGCATCACTTCTCAGGCAAAATGCCCTCAGTTCTCAGACCTCAGGCAAAACACTCAGTCCTCAGGCAAAAAGGCATCACTTCTCAGGAAAAAGGCTGTCAGTCCTCAGGCAAAACGCCCTCAGTTCTCAGTCCTTAGGCAAAAGCCTACCAGTCGCTCCTAAATTTGAAGTGCACCAATATTCCCTCCTTTACATCAGTTCTAGTAAAAACAGTCCATATTAAGCAGTCGTATTTCCGGTTTTCAAAATAAAGTCCAATCGAAAATCGAAAAACACTCAATTATATATCAGTAAACATAAACATACAGCAGTAAACGTACTGTATATACTGTGTATAGTGGTATAGTGAAGCTATAGTCTTTAATGTTGTTTTTATATTGCCTGTCTCACATTTCTTTGCACATTTTTGATACTTTTGAATATTAAAATGTTCAAAAGGGTCAAAGTTCACATTTAACCTCAAAATTGAGGTAAAACATGACCCTGGATTACTCCAACAGTACAAAGAGCTGAGGATGTCCTAAAATGTACACCGTACTGGGGACAAGAAGCATTATCCCATCAAACTGCTGAATGACTGCGTTTTTCGAGCAGTAGTTTTAACTGTTCTTGCCTCCATCTGTCTTGACATACTAGAACATGTATGCTGTGCTAGGATGTCACCAGGTGACATGAGATCTGCTCATGCTCAGACACTGCTATACTAAGAGACAAAGAGTGTCATGTGGAGCTGATAGACTCCAAATGGGCATTTGTTTGTATTTAAACACTATGGGCTCTAATTTCGTAGACCAGGCCAGGCACAGCGCAGCACATGTGCGCCGCACAAAGGGGGGTGTGTCCGAGCGTATTTTGCAAGTGTCGTGCACCGCGCAGGGGGCGCAGCTGGACGCAGCCAGGTGCAAGTACTCCTCTGTCCCGCCTCAGTCTCTCCTACCAGCAAGTAGCAAAGAGACGGAGAGAAGGCGTGACTGGGTTTAACACAGTCTTCACCAATCAAATGAGCTCCTTTTCTCACCTTCAAATGCACTGCAGCGAGGCGCAGTGCAAGTTTCATTTCGCCATAGACGAAGGAGACAGCAGCAGGGTAAGACAGAGGAAAACTGATGTTCTGGTCCAGGAGGTCCAAGCCTGCAATGGCCGAATTATACTTTATGATCACTCGAACAGACCTCCACAGGCTGATGATGCAAAATGTTACCAATATTAATTAATCAGGTTTGCCCTGACATGCTAAGAACCATTGCCCAGTGTAAAAAAAAAACGGTTCTATGATGTAAGAAGCAGGGCCAAACAAAAGCACTGGGGACGGCCCCTCCACCAGTGTGGCCATGAGCTCGGCGGAGGCCATTGCGCCCTCCACCCTCTCAACTATAAGCATCGAGGGCTTTGGTGGGATTGAGGTTGGCATTATGAGTAAGGTAAACATATTTTTCTACTGATATAGACACTCATGTTTAGTAACCTACATTTAAACCCCGTGCAATAAAAATGAGTAGTGTGCACATACAAATACCGTGTGTAACGGGGGATAAAATCAGAAGCATCTGTGCATAGAGGACGCATTGCCAAGCTCGTGGTTTGGCCATTGTCACTAGTGTTTGCATGGGACATGAACTTGTCTTACCCAACTGAATTATGATCGTTATGATTGAGTAAATTGTGGTCAAAAATATATAAACGGGAACATTTAAGGACAGAGCTGTGTAGCAGGTGATCTCTCCACGCCCGTGCGCTCTGCTGCTCTGCCTGCATGTTGCGTGCTATGTTGTGTAGTACGCAATATGTCACAAAGAAGGCAGAGATGAGAAAAGCTAAATATATCCTCACTATGTGATGCCTATATTGACTGTCCCGTCACATCTTTCAATTTTGTGTAATCCAGAGTTACATGCCAAAATTATCATAATTCAATGACAAGTTCATTTCACATGCAAACACTAGTGACAAGGGCCAGACCATAAGCTTGGCAATACCTTTAAAGGTGAGGAGAGGAGCTCATTTGATTGGTGAAGACTGTGTTAAACCTTCTCTCCCTCTCTTTGCTACTTGCTGAGAGGTGGTGGCGGGACAGTGGACACACCCCCTTTGCGCGGCGCACCTGTGCCTGGCCTGGCCTGGTCTACGAAATTAAAGCCCGACCAGGTTAGAGCTGGCGAAAACGCACCTTCAGCGCAGCCTTTTGGCACGAAATTGTCACTGCGCCAAGCTGAATCTGTCGACACCTCCCCCTTTTGCGTAGCCACACCCATCTCTGCTTGCCTCGGTCTACAAAATTCACTGCGCAGGCTGTGCCACCTTGCGCTGCGCCACGAAATTAGAGTCCTATAGTTCTAACATTGATGTGGTCTGGAGTCCAAAACCTGAAACTTATTGCACCAGCTTGTAATTACAACAAATTTGAGGCTGGCTGCCAGACAGGAACAACAGCAGGTTTGGCAAACAGAAGCATGTATCAGCATTAAAAGCCTGCAGATAGTTAAAAAAAGAGGACGAAATTTAAAGCAAAGTACAAAGACATTTTGAACACAGAAAAACAGCAAACAACTCCTCAAAGGTTATTTGAAAAGGCAGACTAGGGCTGATAAATATATGGATGTTTTATCTGTATGGTGACATGAGACAGGATATGGTCTTAGATTCTGGATATTTTCATATTGTGGTATGTGTTGACTTTTGCTGGTTTTAAAGGCTTGTGTGTTGATAATCATCATATTTGTTACTGTATAATGAACACATTTGTGAAATACACAAAATATAAAAAAATCAATTATTAAAAAAAGATCGAATTATATTTTAAAATAAGTCACTTAATGGCACTTCTTTAATTTCAAAGCCTAAGTATTTGTGATATAGCAGAATTTGACTATGTTTGTAGTCAATTTCATCAGTTTCCAAAGCTGATGAATATTTTTCATTTAACATTAAAACAATGAAGAAGTAAAGCAGGTATTATCTGAAATGAAAGGTAATAACTGTATTTTAATATCATGTGATACAGATCATAAACTCACTCTCACTCACTCATCTTCTACCACTTTATCCTCCACATGAGGGTCGCAGGGGTGCTGGTGCCCAGCCTCCCAGCTGAGCACATCCTAACAGCAGATATTTTATTTTAGAGTGTATTTACGGTGTATTGTCACTCTCCTATGAGAAGCACAAACATCTTTTCATGAGTCCCGAGAAACAACCTGTGTGCTGCTTTATAACCACATATATCTTGTATATTGGGCTATAGCCTAAAAATATCCAGATTATTATTTATTATCCATATCACCCAGCCTTGCCCAAAAATATTGATTTGATTTATCATGATATCAATATTGAATTATGTAAAAAATAACAGTAACAAATTTCAAAAAAGTTGGGACACTGTGTAAAAAAGATGAATTAAAATCTTTAATTAAAAATGACACAGTATGCACATCTCATAAAGCCATATTTCATTCCCAGAACATGAACCACATATCAGATGTCAGATGATTCAAAATGATCTCATATTTTTCATGAAATGGTAAAATGTCACCGTTTCAACATCTGACATGTTGTTCATGTTCTATTGGGAGTAAAATATGGCTTTATGAGATCATTCATTAAATCATTCTGTCTTTATTTACATTTTATACATAGAGTCCCAATGTTTTTGGAATTGGGGTTATTGTTGTGATTTATTCTTAGGACATGTATGGACCCAAAGGAGGAGCGGAAACCTGGTCGTTTTAAAAAAAAGCAAGAATACAAGGATTTATTTACAAAAGGAAATCAAAAACAGGAAGTACTTAGCCAAATCATAAATAACAAAAGGCGAGGAGACCGACTGGCTGGCTGAGGCGAAGGTCTCCCGACAAACTAGAAAAGTTCTAATCTGAGTTCTAATCTGTCACCACAGGCGGTGGAACCCTATATATCTAATTTCATATTTTGTAAGAATGCTGCATTTTTCAACTCTGCAATCCAGACATGCTGATGTGAAGCCTGCTTACTTGTGAAAAGCAGGAACAGGCAACAGCTTTACATAATAATCTTCTTATTCTCTGAGAGAGAGTGTGGGATATATAGTATAGCCTGCACCTGGAGCAGCTCACTGGGATTGTTGTCTTCCGATTTCCTCGGCCACTGCTTGAGCCAATTGCTCGTGTGCCTGCAGCCCATGGTGACAAATTAGCATGGGAAGAGATGAGGAGATGTCAGCTCCAGGCTGTGCTGGAAAACAACAACCCAGCAGGGCTGTGTCACCAGGTTCCATCTGCAAAAAAAAAAAAGAACACCATCGTTACTTCTGACATTTATCACATACTTATTATCTTGCCCTCCCATGTGGCTAATTCCATTCCAGCCCCCCTTTGTCTTCCTGTCTGCTGCTCAGCCTGCCACCCGTATTTAATGCCTCAAATAGACTTCAGGTAAACAGGGTTTGGGTCACTCATTTCTGATGTGCCAATTTCTCTCCCTCTTGCCCTCTCTGTGTGGTCTTTGTCAGAGGAGAAGCAGTATGGTGCTGGACACAGCCTTACTGTCCCGACTGAGCCACAAGCGGCTCATGGCGACTTTCCATGTGGAGGCGCAGCGCGGGGAGCAGGACCTTTATCGCTGCATCACACTGTCCCCCAGAGGTGCTGCTGTCTCAAACTTTGGAGAACTCATTGTCAGAGGTATGAACACATTCAGGCCAAGTAATGTTTTCTGCTGTGTGAGCAGCAGCGAGCAGTGTTCTGCTGTGTGCTGGTGTGAGCGCCATGTGGCCAAACATGCTGGCTACTGTCCCTACTGTCCTTCCACCTTTCAACTATTTTTCTTGAAATGAGAGTGACAGTTGAGAAGACTGGCATCAGTCTTATATCACTAACACTAACAGGATAAAATCTAATTGAAATACATTGCATGTGAAACTAAAAATCTTCAACGATGGCTTTTAAATCTTGTTTAGTCAATGGTACAACTGTCCTGAAGCATGAACGATGTGTTACCTAAAGACCTCATGATGTCCTCCACACCACAAGTATATGAACACCTAAAAACATTAGTTGTCACAAGGTTTGTCTCACTGGTCAAAAATGACAACCATGAGTGAGTAACAGATGGAAAACATTCACAGACACTAACCCACACATCCACAATCCCATTTCATGGTTTAATTGCAGGGAACATGTGTAAGTGTGTGTTCTTGTATTTTATTTTATTTTTTTTTATTTATTTATTTATTTATTTATTAACTCTTTAAGACCTTTTCTGTTATAAATACTGACCTTGTCAGGCCCAGTAGTTAATTGGTTATGGTCAAGGTCCAAATGCAGTGTCCTCAGAAGAGTAGCTGTGTAAAAGTGTGTGTAGTATCCATTTAAAGCAATTCAACCACAGCTCTTTTTTTTTAAAAAAAAAAGTCACTATGAGTCCGAGTTAAATAATGTCCTGCTACACTCCAGCCACAGCAGAGCAACATGGAGAAGCATGGAGAAGTATCCGACAGTTAATGCATGTGGAAAAACCTGCAGCTTGAGTGAAGGAATGAGAAGAGGTGATCAGGTGCCCAGATTGGCTCTGATTCAGACACCCCCCCACTGAAATGTTATATTTTGTATGTTACTGTGAGCCAGAACAACTCAGGTCCCAATACTTAGCCTTTAGGTATGCTGCATGTTATGATAGTGTCAGCCAAGGAGGAGTCACCTACAAGCTCGATATAATCCAAACTAAACACTGTAGTTGTTGCTCAGAATATCCTGATAAATTGTTACATTTTCTACAAAAATTGCAAAAAAGTATTTTATTCCAAATGTGCCTGTTCATTTAATTTATGACTGACCATCACCAAGAGATGTGAGATAAGTGAATATGCTGACATGTGTTTTAGTCGTACGGTTTTAGTTCAGGTTTTTTTGAAATGCTGACTGCTCTGCCCACACCACCGGCTGGCCCTTTGGACTGGAACCAGTTGAAGACACAAAGGCTCACACTCACTTAAACATGCCAGCACTAATAAATTTAACATAGCTTGAGTATACGTTTGTTGCTTTATATTACAGTTAAGCAGCGTGATAACAGAAGTTGCTACCACACTCTCCCACTTCAACGTCCATGGAGAAATTCATTTTAGGGCCTGAGTTCCTCTTTACTGCACTGTATATGCAGAGAGAAAGATATATTATTTCACTTATTCCTGCAAATAACTTCTCATTCTCAGAGTGAATATGGAAAAACCCTTTCCTCCTTTTCTGCCTGCCTTCCTGATTTCCTTCCTTCCTTCCTTCCATCCACCTGACCTGGCTTCCTTCCTTCTTTCCTTCTGACCTTCCTGCTTGACTTCTTTATTTCTTTCTTTTTCAGTCTACGACAGAAAGCCTTGAACTCTCCGTCTCGCTCACAATGTGGTTATTTTCTTCTAAAAATGGCAACTTGATTGTCCATCACCTCTTTTTTAAGATATTACTTCCATTCTGTTGCTAAGTAATATACAGTGTAATTAATGAACAAGTACCAAATACTTTTTTTTACTAATAGGATTATACATGTACTTTATCACAGTGCCCCCAACACCGATTGCACCCCCCCAGCTCCTGCGGGCAGGGCCTACATATCTCATCATCCAGCTCAACACTAACTCCATTGTGGGAGATGGCCCAGTTATTCGGCGGGAAATCCAGTACAGAGCCAGCCACTCCACGTTGATGGAGACTCACGGTGTGGGCTCACTCACTTATAAGATTTGGCATTTGGAGCCAGACACGGAGTACCACATCAGTGTCTTGCTCACTCGGCCTGGGGAGGGAGGCACTGGAGCACCAGGGCCACCTCTCATCAGCAGGACCAAATGTGCAGGTGAGTCAGATAAAAAAAGGTCAGAGTCTGTGGTAGTTTAGTTGTCAACAGATGCAGAGCAGAAATAATCTCATTGGTTTAAGTGGTCGATATAAACCTCTGTGGGTGAGAGGTCTGGGAAGTCTACATGTTTCATTTTATCCACTTAGCTCCACCTCTGCATTAAGCTTTACTTCAGTCACTGAAAACAGGTATATTTGCCTCTGTGAAGAAATACTGCTGAAACTTAAGGGTAAAAAAGGTGGGCACACCTGGGACAAGGTTGCCTTTGCAGGACCAACCTATAGAGATGAACAAACATTCACTGTCACAGTCACACCTATGGCAAATATAGAGTGTTCATTTAATTCCTGCGTGTTTTTGGACTGTGGAAAGAAACTGGTGTCCTTGCCAGACAAGTCTGCAGAGTGAAACCATATTGCTGACAGACAGGGTTGACCCAGGCTATTGACATTAATGTCTGACAAATGTATTGATCGCTTGATTTGTTTGGTAAAAAGATATACTGTATGTGTTTTATATGACTATGACCTCTCAGAAAATGTTAGACAAAATCTCTTTCCTGAAAATAAAATGTAATATGACTTTGATTGTTTATAAGATGGCAGCAAACTGAAAAGCCCCGGCTGACTCTTGCAGCTCACAAGCACAAGACTATTTCCACAGTCTTTTCCTGCTCTGAAACTATGTAGTTGAAACTATGTAGTCATATGTAGTTGACTTTCAGTCACAGAGAGTTTGTGCTAGTCTTACTTTATATCATGTATTTATGAAAAACTGAGGTATACTTTTATCTTCATTCATTTACATGCAAGACAAGGATTGTGATGAATCAGCTCAGAGGAAGAGAAAATGTGTGATATATTACAGTTGAAAGACTGGTTTGAATCTGGATGTACAGATCAAGAACCTGTGTGATAATGACATGCAAGCAGAGAGCACGGCCTTCCCACAACCTCTCTGTTTTAGCCGCCGTGCAACCCATTAGGGTGTGAAAAACAGGCGCCCGGTTGCGGTTGCTCTGTCAAGATGGCAGGATGACAGGAATGATCCACTCTCCAGTCACCCACCCACTGTCTACTCCAACTACTAACATCTGAAGCTTTGTCCATGCAGCAGGCAGCATGTGACACCAAACCCCACATGAATTTATCTTCCTAATGTGTCAAAGGGAGCCATTTTATTTCACAGCAAGAGTTTCTTTTTGGCTAATCCTTTCCTTGTGAGATGTTAGGTCTACTAGTGCAAAGCATTTCACTACTGAGGCCCTGCTATCGATGGTGGCCAGCTGCACTCAGTAGTTTTTCATGCACAGTTAAGTCGAGGTGAGCTTGTTTGCTCAATTACTGTCAGTCCCAGTTTACAAATACTACCCCTCTTCCACCTTGTTAGTATTTTATGGTAACAATTCCTAGCCAGTATGTCCACATGGGCCTCATAAGGGTTTTATTCTGGCTCAGTATGGGTCCCAAGCAGGTTTATACATGGTTTTAGTGGTGGCCCCACTTGTATTTACCCACTTAAAGCCCACGCCCACTTAATACTCTTTCAAGGCTAACTATGTCAAGTTTCAAAGAAATATCTACATATTTTCATATGAAAATCTATCTTTATATTAATATTGTTTGTGTTACTTTAAAATCATACTCTTAGAGCTACCACCACTTCTCAAAATGTCTTTTTAATTACTGTGGAATGATCAGAAAAAAATTGTTTCTATGTCTGATTCCCCGCACCAAGTTCTTTCTCACTCTTTGCATTCATTATATAGCTCGTCTCTCTCTCTCTCTCGTTGAGCAGTAGAAGCATCAAGTTGCAGTTTCAGTTTAGGTCTTGTTGAAATATAGTGTTTTCTATGAAGACATGAGCTGGATTTTTGCAGAAAGGAAAACAGTAAAATCCCCAGTTGTAAGAAGCACCTGGACATTATTTACATCATTAATTACAATGCAGTGTATATATTCTATTATACAGGACAATAACATACTTTATTTTTATTTCATCAAAGAGACTTTTTAACTTAAATGAAAGTTTATTTCTGCACACTCTTTACTTGGACTTGTTAATACTGTGCGTCTGTCTGTAATTACTACGTAAGGTGCCTGTGTGACATTTGTCGCATATGGCTTTGACTGAGAACTGTTCACCATTCAGTTAAAAAATATCAAGATACAGCTTTTGGTTGGGACCCATATTGTCAGCCCGAGTATAAACCTGATGGGGCCTACATGGATAACTTGGCTGGAAAGCTGTAAATTTTCCAGTTGACGTATTACATCACAGACCAACAACTTTACCTGGCAGCTAGTTGGTACCATGCATGTTGAGCACAGTAATTTTTCTTTCTACCATCCATTAACTTGAAAAAACCCACTTCTTTAAGCTGATAGAGCTCCTTGTTACTACTAAAAAAGGCTCTGTCATACATACTGATTCATGTTTCCAATATAGTTTAATTTCTGCAAGCTGAATATCTGGGGCTCCTTAGAAATCTATTTTTGTGTGGGTGTAAATTATTATTCCATTAGGAAACCTTATTAACACTCTCTCTCTTCATTTTTAAAGGTTTCACAAATTGAATGTGTAATAAGACATTATCATCACCATTTCAGGTGCACTTAGTTTTAGCTAGACTTTGGTTGTGGTTTGGATCATACTTGCCTTTGTTGCAACAATTTCTCCATGTTCCCAGATCTGAATGCTTCCACGGTGCAATGTCTTCATCAAGTGATTACAGATTTCTTTAGAGTGTGAGGTGGTGTTTTTGTACTTTGCAGCACTTTCAAAGGTGAAAGTAAAAAACAACATGAATAGTCATACATCCATCCAAATAATACATATATTCGAAGCTACATTACAATATTGACACCTGAAGAGAATGTCTCAAAAGAGCAAGTGTCACCAGTCAAACCCTCATGTGGTTTCATTAGTAAGTATGCGGGTGTGCACTGATCTTTCATCATAATTCCAACATCAGTGGCAGCTCACTGAGGCAGCTGTTAAAGAGGCGGAAGATGAGATAAAACGTGCAGACCCTGAGGGACTCTCCCTTGTTCATCTTTCTTTACCCCCCCCCCCGCGCATCTCTAGCCCAACCTCCCTTATCCAGCCTTTGCTCTGCCTCTGGCTAATCCCCCTGATTAGGCTAATTGAGCTGAATGTCAGTGTGGGCCAGGATTGGTGGAGGACTGGGGGCTGGAGAGGACAGGACAGAGCGTGCTGCTGTACTGCTGTAATGATGAGTAATAGTGTCTGGAGCAGAAACTGGGCTCTCAGTCACTGTGCCTCTGGTGGCAGACCTGGTTTTAGTTGGATTAGACTGCCATCCGAGACAGACATTAAATGATATAAAAACAAAAAAAGTCAGAAGACAAATTATCCTCACACACCTGTGACACAACCAGTATGATACAGTTCTCTTAAAATTGCATTTTTACCACATGATTGATTGATGCTGTTGTCTGGAAAGGGATTTAGTTTTTAACAATGTTGGCAGTGAAAACACAAATCATGCAAACTGTGCCTGTCTTGCCCTTTTGGGAAGAGCAAATATGCTTCAAATCAGCGAGGACTTCTTAGGCATTTCATTTTTTGTCTCATCCCTGTCCCCACTGAACTGACGTCCCCTTCAGGACATTGCCTCATTAATTTACAAAGCAGCTCCAATCTGCAGTCCATGCTATGATTAATACATTGTTTTTGTTTGGACTTGATTTGTCAAAGCTGAAGATGCTCAGATTTCCATTGGGAGTGCCCAGGATGGAAAGGATAATAAATGAGCATATTCCAGGGACACCTCATGTTCAAAGGTTTAATAGATAAAATAAGAGAGTCAAGGTTGACATGGTTTGGTCCCATGCAGAGGAGGGATTGTGATTATTTTGGATAAAGGATGTTGAAGATGGAGCTGCAGGGCAGGAGGAAATGAGCAAGACCACAGAAAAGGTTCATAGATGTTGTGAAAGAAGACATTTGGTTTTCTGTGATGACCCCTAAAAGGAGAAGATGAAATAAGAATGAGATGGAAGTTGGATGGACAGCCGAACTTGGCTTGTAACCAGAGGGTTACTGGTTAAAATCCTTACAGGTCAAGTGTGGGGTACCTCTGAGCAAGGTACCCATTCCCCTTTGATTGGATTAGTAGGACACTCTAAATCGGTGTTTCTAAATCTTGGGCCTGGAGACCCACTGCCCTGCATGTTTTAGAAGCTTCCCTGCTCCAACACATCCAATTCAGATAATGAGTTTTTAATAAGGCTTTTGTAGAGCTTCGTGATGAACTGACCATTTGAATCAGGCATGTTGGAGCAGGGAAACATCTAATACATGCAGGGCAGCCAAGAGGATTTATTCACGTCTTGGCTGGCAACACATCCGTTGTGCTAGATAAATGACAGGGTTGCTTCCGGAAGAGCATCCAGTGTAAAAGAAAAATCTCTGCCAAATCAAATTTACAAGCACTGAAAAATTAGATAATCAGCTGTAGCAAAAAGATAAAAAAATCTCTGTTGGATATCCAGGCCAGGCTACAGGACAGATACAACACCACATGTACTTGAAACTGTACATTTTACATGACAGGGAACACGGCATTCTGTAATTGCAGCTTTCACACATGACAGCAGTAATTAGGTGTTGTCCTTTCACATTTGACTCTGTGCCAGGGCTGGTCCAAATCCTCACTCACATTAGGATAAATGAGGATGTAGAATGCTGTGGTGTGTGCTACTTTAATTTTCCCTGCTTATTCAATTCATTTCAATTCAATTTTATTTGTATAGCGCCAAACCACAACATACATATTACATAGAGAAAAGAAAGCCAACAGTTCACACAATGAGCAAGCACTAAGCATCAGTGGAGAGAAAAAACTCCCTTTTAAACAGGAAGAAATCTCTGGCAGAACCAGACTCAAAGATGTGCGGTCATCTGCCTCGACCGGTTGGGGTGAGAGGAAAGTGGGGGACAGAGGAGAGGTGGGGGACAGAAAGGGGGAGAGAAAGGAGAAAGAAAAAGAGGGAGGTGAGGGAGAGATAGAAGAGAGAGACCAGGAGCAAATATACAACAATTGTATCAAGTTTAGAATCAGTTATGCCATGTTTATAGAACTACAGTGTCATTTATACAAGCAGCAGAGATTATTAATAAGAAATTATACTGATGAACTTTTAATCAGAGCATAGTAACAATGACAGCAGCATTATTGTTAGTGATAATAATAATAATAATAATATCATCAAAACTGTATCTGGATCTTGCAGCCTGCAAAATGAGGACAGAGGGAGAGGATGGAAGGAATCAGACATAGACCTGGGAAGGAAGAAATAAGGTTAATGACACATAATTAAGTCACATTCATACCCTGAGTGTGAGAGAGTGAGTGTGAGTGCACCACAGGAAATCCCCCAGCAGTCTAGGTCTATAGCAGCATAACTAAGAGATGGTTCCGGTTTCCCTGAGCCAGCTCTAACTACAAGCTTTATCAAAAAGGAAGGTTTTAAGTCTAACTTTAAATACAGAGACAGTGTCCGCCTCCCGAACCGACATTGGCAGTTGGTTCCACAGGAGAGGAGCCTGGTAACTAAAGGCTCTGCCTCCCATTCTACTTTTATGGACTCTGGGAACTACAAGTAAACCTGCGTTTTGGGACCGAAGTGATCTGTTGGGATGATAAGGTGAAACTAGATCTTTAAGATATGATGGGGCCTGATCATTAAATGCATTGTATATGAGGAGGAGGATTTTAAATTTAATTCTAAACTTTACAGGGAGCCAGTGTAGAGGAGCTAACACTGGAGTGATGTGGTCTGTCTTACTAGTTCCTGTTAGAACTCGTGCTGCAGCATTTTGAATTAATTGAAGAGTTTTAACAGACCTAATAGAACATCCAGATGTACTATCTGGATGCTCTATTAGGTGAGTTACAGTAATCTAATCTTGATGTAATAAAAGCATGAACTAGTTTTTCAGTATCCTTTAAGGATAAAATGTTTCTAATTTTCATATAAAAATGCATCCTGTCCACACCTAGTAGCAATAAACTAAATATTTTTTTTTCTATCTACCCCTTTTATTTGCTTATCACAGTACAGGTGGCAGTCTACTGTTAAGTAGCCAGACATTTGTCTTCCCATTTACATCCCCATGGGGGATCCCATTCACAGTCTCAGTCTATGGATGCAATCTCTGGTCCCTCCAGCTCCAGCATGCTTTGGGACTCCTGCCAAATGGACATGCCAAGATTATTTCGACAGGGAAGCATCCTGATTAGTCAGACACACCTCAGCAGGCTCACTTCACTCTATAGGAACAGTGGCTCTGCTCCCTAATTCTTCTGTGTATCCCCACCCTGCCCCTCACAATGAGGAGGTGGCACATTTAGAAAGACAGTTAGTTAGTTTTCAGTTTACTGTCATGCATGAACTTGTTCTTTTGATCAGAGGTCATGAGCATGGTAGATATTTGTAGTTTAATTATAATAAAGGTTAAAAGAAAGCACTCAGAGAGCAGAAACCATCACTTGTGTTTGGATCACCAACAAAATCAAATAATTCCTTCTTTTGACCATTTCCTAATTCTCAGAAAATTTCAACGAAATCCATTGTTTAGTTTTGGAGTTATGCTACTCAGAAAACAGACGGAACGGACAAGAAAAAAAAAAAAAACCTAGGTGGAGGTATTAAACTTTATAGATATATCAAAAGCCAATGAGGCAAACAAAAGAACATTTAAAGCAAACATGGGAGTCAGACACCATAAAACAAAACAGAATAAAAAAGAGCAGTAAAATAAGAATTAACAAGATGAAAGTCAAAATAATAAAAAAAAGTTTTGAAAGATAAAGTCAGACACCATGTCCCTGTAAAACCACACTTGTTAAAATGTGTCTTTAAAGGGAATTAAAATAAGATAATGAGCTCGACAAACAGAGATTGCTCCACAGAGCAGGTGCTCTCACTGGTCAGTCTACCAGGCATTAGATCAGGACCTCAGGTTATGACCAGAAATGTGGTGTCAGAAGATCAACATATTGTTGCAATTCTAGAAAAGACAAAAATAAAATCTTCAAATTTCACTGTAAGTCAATTATCTAAATCATGTAAATTAGTGGTTCTAGTGAGAAGTCTGGTTGCTGCACTTTAATCTCTCTTGGTTCACACGCCTGTTCACATGAGAATGACTTAAGGAGAAAAAATGTTTAGTATTGTATCAGCTCTTCATTTTCCAAAAAATAGTGTTTTATGGCTCCCAAAATGAAGAGTTCTCCAAACAACATGTATACAACTAGTACACACATATGATGGCTCCATATCTTCTTCTCCATTTTTGGTGTATTTTTTTGCAGCCTTACAGTGCCACATACAGGCATGGCATGTAAATTACAGAATTTAGAGTTGTTTTGGGGGGTTCCTGTGTATGAAGACTTTTCTTGAAAGATAAGGCCCTCCAGTCACCCAAATGTGAGGAAACAAAAGCATGTACAGTATGACAATTAATTGGTTTCTCCTGGATATGAATTTATTTATTTTTGACAGTTTGCAAAACAACTGCGAAAAGGTAGCTGCACAAAAAAAACAGACACTTCTTTAACAAGATAATTAGGTTCACGTTTGTTGAGAGAAAATGTGTTGTTGTCAGAGGTAACACCCAGTGGCGTTTCTCGTATGGGCAGTATGGGCAGCCGCCCAGGGCGACATACATGGAGAGGCAGCATGAGTGCCCGCAAAAAAATTATATTATTATTTTTTCATCATCAGCAGGAGTGGTAGGCAGCTGTTTTGTGTGAACGAAAGAAGCAAGCACTAAAGACAACACAGACAAAACTATCAGCAAGTTGGTGAACATGGTGGAGGATCTCAAGACATGTTTTATCAGAATAAGGATGACAAAATTCACCAGATTATTACAGATTTAAGATGATAAAATCACCATAGCATCTGTAAAGCTTGTTCCACTATTGCAAGGAGCAACAGACTAATAATAATAATGAGTTTTCAGTGAGCTTTTTCATCATAGCTGTTTCGCTCTGAGTCTCTTTTACAGAATCTACTAAAAATGTCCTTATTACTTCCACCAAGGAGGTTATGTTTTCATCGGTGTTTATGTGTAATCTGTTTGTCCTGCTGTTTATAACTTCCTGTCCACAGTTTTAGCAGTTTTTCACCGATCAATCACATTTTTTTTGTGATGGGTCGTATGTTCCCATTAAGAATCTACCAACTGATGATAATCATATTTTTAAGAAGTCCCTATTATAGTGGGCAAAATTGTAAAATAATAATAATAAATAATAAATCATACCTCTGTCCATACTAAGTTGAATTTTAACAACATTTGGTATATTTATGCAGGATCAGACACTCTACCATAAGATTCAATTTCATGTGAACTCATTGAACAAGTTCAGATGTGTATATCTCAGTAATAGTTCAGGATTAATTTAAGGTAGTATTAAATATAAGCAGGTAAAGTTCTATACAAATACAGAATGCCTTCTGGATCGAGTGGATCAAAATGTAAATATTTCAGCTGCCGGTATGTAAAATACAAGTAACAAAGTGTTTAAGCATTTATGGAAGTCTGTGCTTGCTCTAAATGTTCTTGTATACTGCTCCCTGTCCCTCCTTTTAGAGCCCATGCGTGCCCTGCGAGGTCTGACTGCCACAGAGATCCAGCCGCGGCTGCTGGCTCTGCAATGGGAGCCTCTGGGTTACAACCTCACGCGGTGTCACACCTACTCCTTGTCCCTGTGCTACCGTTACTCCATGCCAACAGGAGGCAGCGGCGGGAACAACGCCACGGTCAGAGAGTGCCTGTCAGTGGAGGGTAACACTTCTCACTTCACACTGCGTGATCTGCCGCCCTTCCACTCAGTCCACATTCGGCTGGCACTGGCCAACCCTGAGGGAAAGAAGGAGAGCAAAGAGGTCACGTTCCAGACTGAAGAAGACAGTAAGTGTGATTCATGTAACTCAGTGACGAGCAGAAAAATTAAAGACAGAAAGGCATGCATATGTTACATTTAAGCAGCTGTAATATCATTATGCAAAACATTTTTTTTTGCTCTAATGTTACTCAGTTCAGGCCTCAGAATGTCTTGACTTGCTCGCCCTGATGATTCTACAAAGACATATATTGTATTTAGTCATCCAGTGCCAAACAGACACACAAATACTGGCTCAAAAAGTAATGGTCTCAGAATTTGTACCACAGCAAACAAAATCTGTAAAACACAATAAAGTTCAACAACAAGGACAACACTTTACAGTTCACATGTTTGTTGATCCAGATATAAATCTTCACAGTTTAGTGTAAAGTATTGAAATTATATGTCTTGTGATAAGAACTGATGTATCTACTGCCACCAGCTATTGCATTCAAATTTTGCCACTGACTTTCTTAGTCCACTCTTTCATCACCCTCGATTTCAGTACTAGACCATGCCCCCTGCACTGTGCCCCACTCTCCCCCACTCAGACCTCAGCCCACTTCTTGGCATTTTTCAGAATCAAGCAATGGGGTATAATTAGTCACCCTTTACTAAGTGATCAGGGCTACTATGAAAAACATATTACACAGTTACATGTTATACAGCAGTGGAGCACAAGTCAGTTCAACCTATTCATACAACAATGAACATGTCAACAGTATGACTTGTTAGTCCTAGCTCTTCCTGCGAAAACAGGAACTATTCCTCACTTAATGTAAACCTATTTATAAACACATCTTACCCTTGGCTTATGTTACTAGTCAGAAATTGGCACCATCCAAAACTCTTGGACAACTGTTTGTCTTCCTAATGGTAATATCACTGTCCAACACTTCAAATGTTCAAAACAAGTTCTGGAGCCAGAACTTGACCATTACTTAAGGAAAAACATGTAAAATTCTTAATGTCAGACAGATTGGCCATGACAAAAGATTATAATAATATACTTCTCAACAGTGAATGCAGCTCTCTAACTTGTAACTGCGTTGTTATGACATGTATAGGAACTAAAACATACTTAAAACAAGCAAAATAAACAAACATAAAGTAAACAACTTTCCTGCAAGATTTACACTTGTGACTCAGGCTGCTACCAACCATGCAGCATTTCGCTCTACTGCCCCATAGTGATGGGATTGCACATTTACAGGGCTGCTCAAATCTATGTCAAAATAATGATCATTTTTAGAAATTATTAACCTGCAGAATTCAGATTAAATTCAGCAGCAACTCACAGACATTTTTTTTACAGTCCATCAACCGGATTGTTTACCACTAAAACCTGTAACATTATGTTTCCCTTGTCTGTGGTGCTGCTTACATTTACCATCTAACTTCATATTGGATATGTAAAATAAAACAGTCACCTAAACTATTAGGTATAATCCAGAAAATAAGTACTCCAATTATTACATTAAATAAACACAAATGTGGTCATATCATTTTGCAGTGTTGCGCAGTAAGCTGCATCATGGGGTCTTAATAGGAGAAATTCTTTGTAAATCGAGACCAGTGGAGCAATAATCAGCTCGGGCTGTGGCCTCTAGCAAAACAGTAGAAATGATTTTGCTTGTGGGCCCATGGTTGGTGTAGTGGTTAGCACTCTTGCCTTTGCAGCAAGAGGGTTCACAAACCGGTTGGAACAAGGGGCCTTTTGCAAGGAGTTTGCATGTTCTCCCCGTATGTGCATGGGTTTTCACTGGGTACTCCGGCTTCCTCTCACAGTCCAAAAAAAAAACATGCAGATTTGGGGATTAGGCCAATTGGATACTGTAAATTGCCCGTAGGTTGAACATCTCTATGTGGCCCTGTGATGGAGTGGCGACCTGTCTAGGGTGTACCCCGCCTCTCACCCTATGTCAGGTGGAGTTGGGCACCAGCATCCCCCGACCCTCAGTGGAGGATAAAATGGTACAAAATGAGCGAGTGAGTGAGTGATTTTGCTTGCAAGTATTTTCTTGTATGCATCAGTGGATTAGACACATACTCATGCAAATTCACTGAGAAGTCCAGAAGGTTAAACACTTGTTATGTAGAAAAAGAAGACGTTTCAAGGTGCTTGACCCAGTGAAGAGAGTTAAAAGAAATGACAGTATTTATTATTATTATTTTTTTTTTTAATTGCTTAAGAAATGATTTTAGTAGCTTCTACAAGATTCAGAGATATGGAAGAAGATGGTGTCCTAAATTATCTACATCCACACATTGCTGACATGTAAAGAGAAGGGGACTTACATTATACAAATAGAATAAACTGACTGTGGCATAGTGTTTTTAATTGGGTTTGACAAGTAAAATGCAAATATTTGCCGATTGTTTTACTCCCACCTTGTTTGATAGTATAAGAATCAGCAGCAGTGGGAAGTTTTGCTTATGGACGTCTGAATGCTGCTCTGACAAGCCGACAATCCTCCTGTCACACAGGGAGCTGCTGTCACCTTCACAGCTGCAGTAATTGAGCCGCAGCTGCTGACATTTCCTCCTGCCTGTCTTCTATTGGGCTCACCAATCAAACAGCAGTGTAGCTCTTTTCTTATAAAATGTCTCTGCTGCTTGACAGAAGCAGATTTGGCTGTCAGGGATTCATGGATAGAGCGGGATATTCCTTTCCGAGAGAGGAGGCCAGGAGAAGTTTGATATTGTCTCCCACAATATCCCTCAACACCTCTCTTTCTGTCTCTCTCCCTCTCACGCACACAGGAGAGAAAAATCCACAAAACATTTGAATTGAGTCCAAAACAAGAAGCAAAGACACTGGCATTTGCTTGTTGAAGGATCATTCAACCATGGTCAGATTTGTTGGGGAGAAAATGAACATCACTGAAAAGAAAATCTGAAAATTGGTCAGAAAAATGCTTGAGAAGAAAACAGAAGCCAACAACAGCAGGGATGGAGTATGAATAAAAAAAAAACACACAGGATTCAATGAAACCACCCTGAACACAAATTCAGCCCAAAGAGGCAGCAGTAGGAGAACGCTGGTAAGGAAAAGGGCTGTCACGTTTTCCAAAAATCAAGTTTGAATGAATATTACATGGCACTCTCTTCTTATGGCAACATTGAGCTCTTGCTGCTCATATGTGATGCCTCCTCCGCTACTGGGAGACAGGATGGAGTCTAAAAAAATGCAGAATCAAAGAAATCAGAGTTGAAAAATCAGTGTTTGAATAAAAAAGGGTAAGGGACTTTAAAAAAAAGTGCTGAAGTCAAGTTGGAAGTTAAGACCAAGTGGCAGAGGTTGATGGTGATGAGACAAGAGCCCAGATTCTCATTCGATGCGTGGCTATGATCCAAATATTGACAACACATAGTGTAGGAGACACTTTGCTGGTTATTTTGATTCAAGCAGCAGTAGAACAGTTCGCTAATGGAGGTGAAGAAGAGACAGAAGCACAGAAGCAGATATGATTTCTGTTACCTTGCTGTTGGACCTGAAGGATAAGCCTGTATGTCTGCAGGCTTTTATGCACAGTGACAGTCTGACTGGGTAAGACTGGGTACAGATTGACTTCCATAATGTGTTGTGAAAATGCTGCTAGATTAAAAAAGCTCGTGTGACATGATGATGAGGTTGGAGCAGCTTATTTCCTCAAGTGTTGTTGAAAGGCTACAGTATTGAGGTTACTACTATTGATTTCAAGGGTCATGGAGCTTTATTTGTCATTCACCATATAAGAAACATGAGGAAGGAGATATGCTAACCGGGTCTCCAGTAATTACATTATTACATTAAATAATGTAATAAAATTAAATTAAAGGCAACCCTAAAAACAATGAATCAATAAAACCAACAAATGTTGCACCATCCTGCAGCAGAGGGTGCAACAGCCACACCACAGTAACGTCTTGTGCCCATTTTAGTTTTATTGTCAGTGTAAAATGTTAGCCCCCCAGTGGGAGCTGACTCTATGACACACTAATGGCTCGGTCATTAAATAGCAAGAGCACTCAGACAGCGCAGACCTCCGGCAAAGCTTAAAATCTTTGTCACCTGCATTTTACTTACTGGCACCTGAATTTCTTTTAGTTTCTGGATCTGTATAGAAATTTGCCTGCGTTTTGTTATTACCATATCAACATGACAATTTTTTTTTCTCTCACTGCGATATACACATTTGAACTTGTTAAACATATCAAATGATGACTTTTTTTATAGTTTTACCCACTATACGAGATAGGGATTTCTTGAAACTTTGATCTTTTATTTGTAATCAGTGGGTAGATTCTCACCAACGTTTAAATGGAAAAATACTTGGGTGATCACCTACCCATCACAAAAAAATTTGGATTGTTCTGCCAAAAACTGTAGACAGGAAGTTGCTAACAGATGGACAAACTTACAGATAAAGCCCTACTGATTAAAACTTAATCTCCTTGGCAGTGATAATAAAAAGCCAGAGAAATCTTTGATTTTTACAGTCACTTTATTTACATGTTTTCATTCGAACAACACTGGGATAAAATAAAGTACTAATGCAAGGGAAATTGTAAGACATAGCTTATCATGATTATCATACAAAGTTTATGATTGAAACACCACTCTAGGTCACTAATAAGCTTACAAAACCTGAACTTGAACCAGAGTCAGGCTCTGAGGTTCACTAAAAACACTGCCATTGCTTCCTCCCCAATCTTTGTTATCATTATTGGTCATTTTATTCAGCTCACATATGTTACCATTTCTGCCTTGTCTGAAAGGTAAATTAGTAGTTGCCACTTTTCTTTTTGATGTTATTTTGTAGCTCTGCTCCCATTATGAAAAACCCTCTCAGGAAAAATATGCGTTTAAAACGCATGTTTAAAAAAGAGAAGAAACATGGTAGTCGCTTGTGCTCTGTAAAAAAGGATAGTCTCGCACAGATTACAAAAAAAGTAAAATAGTAGGAGTAAGAACAGGAAAGAAAAGCATTTGAAGCAATGTCACCATGTAAAATTCTCCACTGGAGGTCATTGGTTTTTAAGTGGAGGTTTAAGTGATAGGAGAAGCTGAGTGAATCAAATCATTCATTTATCAGTGTTAATGTTGTTGCAGTACCTAGAAATAAATTAAAGACGCAGGGCACCACTTCAGCTTGGAGCTGTGAGAGTGCAGGTGTTCCATCCTCCTCCTTCATCCGTCACACTTCAGATGCTGGTGTGAATGAAATTGGAGCGAGACAGAGCAAGAAATAAGATGCTGCACACATATTTTTTTTTATTTCATATGGTGCTCCAAACTCTGGTCAAAAACCTTCTGCTTTCTCTCCCACTCCAGTCCTCCTCACATGCCATGACTTAAATGTGACATTTGGTACAAAATACAAACTGAATTCTGAAGGTTTAAAGCCATTATAATCTTTTTTTTCTTGCATGCAGAATGTGGTTATTACTCAGAAATGGCCTGTACTTCCTTAAGGAGACCTGGGCTAAATTATGCAACTTCACAGGTTGGAATTCTTTGTTAGTTTATCAGTAAAGAGTTAGACAGAGATAAAATCAGCTGTCATTATCAAGACATAGTGCTCTGTTATCAGACAGTAGAGGCCATAATATCAACTTTATCCCAAGGGCTGGGAGCAAGCCGATCCACAGTTTCCTTTTATCACCTCCTGTCTGGCCTTCTCTATTTCTTCCTTCTCCACCTCTCCTTGGCCTTAGTGATTATTTTTGTTCTGTCAAAGGTGTTTCTACCCCTCGGCATGCCTGCACAAAAGTCCATTAACACTGAGACCAAAGTGTTTGTTTCTGAGAAGGTTGTTTTTCTTTCCATCTCTAGTTCCTGGAGGCATCGCTCCAGAGTCGCTGACCTTCACCCCACTTGATGACATGATCTTCCTGAAGTGGGAGGAGCCCGTGGAGCCCAATGGTCTCATCACCCAGTATGAAGTAAGGAATCTTGTGTGCATCTGTACCTTAGAGGATAATTCTATATGTGTCTATTCATGAGCTTTGATTGGATTAATAATTTTTGTTATGATGGAATGATATAGTTTGAATTGTAGTTCATTTGATGCACTACAATTCTTTGTTTAGTAATTTTCAGTGACAAACTAGAAGAAGCCAAATTTATAAAGTATGACTGCTTACCTTTAACAGATATTTCCATTTTATGACAAGTGAAAGGAAGGTAAACAATGATTTTATAACTACTGACATGTCATTGTGTTTAGGCACAGACAGAAAACTTGAGGCCTAATGTATGAATAGCCATTTTTGACATATAAATTTAAACCTCTCTGTCATACTCATGTCCAGCTGTCTCACTTTGGCAGTTTGGGAAAACTGGAAGAAACAGAGACAAGCCTTAGCTCTTCTTAACCCAACACTGCAATGTTTTAACTGTGCATTAATACTAAAATCAAAACGATAAATACAATTCAATGGCAGAAATTTGACCAAAAGTAAATAGCAGATACAACATAGAAAATATTATTAGAATATGGTTTGTGTTCTGTCTGCGAAGGTTCTCAGTCATACAGATCATTGTATCTTCTGGAATTTAGCTTTAGGCAACTGGATTTTCTTTGATTAAGCTGAAAATGTTACACCTCTCATCGAAGAGGCTTCTTTATACCTACTCTGTAGCTCTTCCTGAGGTTGCTCCCATTTTTTCCCTCCACGTCTACTGGTTTTTGTGGAGTTTTTCCTCATTAAATGTGAGGGTGTAAGGATACAGGATCTGGACAGACTGTATAGCCCTTCAAGGCAAACTGTGTTTGTGATGTTGGGCTTTATAAATAAAATTGACATGACTTGTACATGGAAGTGAAGCATGGCTGAGGCAAAGTGTATTGCAGTAGCCAGACGCCTCATGATAAAAGCACGAGTAAGATATTCAAAAATATTAAAATTTCACCTTAGATAAGAGTCGCAAATAGTAAAAACTAGATTTGACCACATAATTTATGGAGTTTAAAATTTGAATCCCATTTGAAACCAAGGTTACTAACTGTGAACTTTTCAAGCAGCTGCAAAAAGTCCAGCTCAGGTATAATTAAAAAAACATGTCACAGATTCATTTGTGAGTAGAATATTATTAATGCTTCATTCTTCCATTGAACAATCATGGGCTCAATTGAGTAGCTTCAATATTTCATCTGTGATGTCAAGTGATAGAGGAATGCACATTGCATTAGGGAGCAGGGCCACAATAGTCCTGGAGTAACTAGTTTGCTATGTGCCTGTGACTGAGGAATGACTGTATTTGCATCATTTTACCCAACATTATACTACAATATATTATTTACCAAATATATTTAAGTTATCAACCTTCAAGTTTGAAAATTTCCTGTTTATTCCTTTGAATTCCCTTAAATTACAGTTATTTCCCTTGGAAAGTTTTGCAACCCTACGTGCAATAAATGTACAATCAAAGAAACATGACTGTATTTCTATTTTCCCCTTGCCTATATCTATTTTATTAATTCCCCTTTACTATAATTATTCAAAGAATTGTCTTATTCATTCATTGTCTACCACTTTATCCTCCACATGAGGGTTGCTTGGGGGAGCTGGAGCCAATCTCAGCTGACATAAGGTGCAAGGCAGGGCACATCCTGGACGAGGTCGCCAGTCCATCACTGGGCCAGCATGCAGAGACAAACAACCATTCACTCTCACATTCACACCTACAGTCAATTTACAGTGTCCACTTATTAATCTCTGCATGTTTTTTGGACTGTGTGAGGAAACCAGACAACCTGCAAACCCACACAGAAAGATCCTCGGTTGGACCAGGTCAACGCAACAGTGCTTGCCACTTTTCTGCCATGTAGCTTAAAAGTTGTATCTGTTTGCTTTACACACTGTACTCCCATCTCTTTTTTATCCCCCCCCCAATCTTGTTTTTCCTCTTTGTATAGCTCCCATGAGCCTGGAGTACCCACATTTTTACAGTTTTGTGAGATTTACTGTACACATTAGTAATGAAGCTAAGGCGTGGACTTCAGGCCGTAATTACATTGGGCAGAAGCTGCTATAAATGCTTATTTGCCAAAGAGCAATCCCTACAAGGTGGGATATTGAAATGTTTCAAAGTAATTAATGATGACTGTACTGCCCTTGCAGCGCATTCTCTTGTGCAAAGCTAGACAGCCAGTTAACATTTAGAGATCCTCCAATAAACACACAAGGCTTGACTTTTTCTTGTAAAACTGACACATTACAGAGACATCAACATATACAGCATAATACCACATGGATTCATTTAAGTGTAACTGTACTGTGTGGAAAAAGCATCTACATCCTCACAACAGCCACAATCACAGCGATAAGAGTTAGCTTACTGCTGTAACTGCTAACTAGCGGAACACGCTTCACTAAAACAACAGAAAATGTCTACTAACATGAAACTTCCTTAAAATACATCTTCTTATTATTCTTAATACATCTTAATACATTATTCTAACATGTTGTACTCACAGACTCTGTTCCACTGAATAATGAGCCTGTTTGACTGCTGGATTACCACTGACCAGTAGATGGCAGTGTATCACACACTAGGAATCAATGTATATAAAATAGGTTTTTAACCTTTTAACCTTAACTTGTTCTATATACTTTTTAACGTATTTAACTAACTTATATTTTATAATGCTGACTTAACTTTAATGGCAGCACAATGAGCCAGTATTTACCAATTAACCCTTTAGAGCATTGCCTTTGGAGCCGTTTTCTTTAAGCACATGTGAACATCATTGGCTATGGCTTAACATATAGCTGCTCAATAGGGAGAGGAATTTTTTTTTTTTTCATTAGCAGAAGCTTGGAATATGAGGAAATAATTGAATGATGTTGCTGCCAAATAGACTACTATAGCAATGGAGGTAATGAAAATATATACATGTTTGAGAGCTGCAGATTTTTGCTAAATTAATTATTTTCGTTAATTTTATTTTATAAAAAGCATAATTAATTATACTTAAATTAATAACACCTTTTTTTAAATTAACACCTTTTTAATGAAATCAGTCCTGAATGCCAGAAATTACGTTTGTTGTTACAGTAAAATGAAGCCACAATTGTTCTGGACTCACATCTGTCATCTTTTTCCAGGACTAATTACAATACATGAGTTGTTAGATCCAAATTCAAATTTGGATCTAACAACTGTGTGAAAAACAATATTCCTGAGGTGAAAATAATTTTCTCCATAATGGGTCGTTTAATGAATATGTAACGTAATCTGCATTTTCTCTAACTTAACACAATAAAAAGGCCCACATATAGTACAGATAAGATAAGATAAGATAAGATAAGATAAGATAAGATAAGATAAGATAAGATAAGATAAGAAAAGATAAGATCATCTTTTATTAGTCCCACAATGGGGAAATTTATGAGATACCATGGTACACAGTTTAAAAGGAAAGGAACTAAAAAAGAAAAGTAGGAAAAGGTAACAAAAATAATGTGAAGAAAGAAAAACCTGCTGCAATGGGCTGCACCAAGGAGGTGCCCTCTTACTTTTTATATCTGAAATTCTTGTATCTGACAATCTTTCAGGAATTGCACTGGATGTACAATACCAGTGTGATGAGGTCAATGCCAAATATCCAGTGTTTGAGAGTCAACAGTGTCTCTGCCAGCGTTTGTTTTTTCCCCATGTATTATGAGTTGGCATCTGTTGACTCTCACACACCTTTGACAAATTGTACTGCGTTTACAAGCCCAATGTTCCAACAATTAAAGCTGCTTTCTTTGTTATGTGACAGCATCAAGATGACAAAACAAAAATATCCAGCATAAATAAATGGGGAGCCATGGATATTACTGGTCTGGACCTATGTGGTCAGCATTTCTGACTACTGTTGGCCATTCACCAACTCTCTAAAGCTGAACCACTCTAACATCCCCTCAGTGCCAGTATCTGTACGGTAATTGTTCAGACATGTAGTTTTTACCTAGCATTTATTGAACTAATTCTACAAATTGATTAGTGTATTACCAATGCACACACGACCACACAGGCTCTCATTCATCAACAGACCTTGGTGCAGAAAAACATTCAGGTATCATGTTCACATTTCATCAGCTTTTAAGTCCATCATTGTCCACGTTGTTGTGAGCAGCATTAGAGCTGCAAAAAAGACAAAATTGAAATCCGATTTGTGCAGCTGGAGCATTTAGACTGAGATACATCTGTAGAAATCTGATTTGAATTGTATTTCAAACCACCTCCAGACATGGTTCAAATCATTTTTTTCAAAAAACTCTTACGTCATATTTCATTATTTCTATTCAGACTATTAGACTTTAATTCTAATAGTGTGCAGTCCTCTATCCATCCTTTTTTTTCCCCCTTTTGTCCTCCTCATGAGGGTCGCGGGTGGGGCTGGAGCCAAGATGACATGGGGCGAAAGGGGTCACACCCTAGACAGGTCACCAGTCTATTGGAGGGCCAACACACAGATGAACAGCCATTCACACTCATGTTCATACTAATGGTCATTTTAGTGTGTCCAATTAACCTCTGCATGTTTTTGCACTGTGGGAAAACCCATGCGCATGCGGTCCTTGATCAACCAGTGACCTTCTTGCTGTGAGGCAAAAATGCGAGCCCACCATCATATGACCTTGTGTAGACCTAATAAACACATTCTAAGTTCTGTAACACCAAAAAGGTTCATTTATCATCACTGTGTTCAGAACTAAATGTGTCTTGTCTTGGCTCCATTTTATTTTGTAACTTACCTGGAACAAGCTATAGGCACATTCTATGGCCATTCAATTATACAAAGAATGCTTTTTAGGTTTAGGTTTGTGTTACTGCAATATTCTGTCTCAGATCAGCTAAAACTGGCAGCAAAAAAACCCACCTGGGATTGACTCCAGCCCCCGCAACCATCATGTGGAGGATAAAGTGATAGAAAGTGAATGAGTGAAACAACGCAACATCATGACAGTTAATATACTGAGGAGCAATCATCTTGTCTCTGGCAAGTCATGTCCTGCTGCCCTGCATCATGATTTAATCAATAACACTTACAGTATGTCATTCATCCATTTATTCAGCTACCTTTTGCGTAATGATCATCTCATTTAGCATCACATGGTAACTACCTTTATGTTACCAAAAGTAAAATGTTGAAATTGAAACCAACGAATGTAACACTAGAATGAAGAATGGACATGATTTATGCAGTTGTACGAATCTTGATTTAGAGTCTAGCATTTTTCAAATGACAACAAAACAAACAACACCATCACACTACACGTCTTGATTCTTACTTGTCATCTTCAGCGTTTTGGTGTTTCATTCTCTGTCCCTGCTTTAACAGCTAATCCATAAAAACCCACGTAAAGCCAGGCCAACTGTGCTGTGGAAGAAGACTATGACACAGAATCTTCCTGTGAGTCTGATGATCAGTGGCTAACTGCAGCATGAGATTAATTAGAGCTGAGCACAGAGATGACAACTCTTTGCAGTCGTCTCAAGATTAAATGAGAGGTGTTCCCTCATAAGAGGGTCTTGAAATAAAATGCCATCGAAATTCAATCTTTCAGTGGATAATAAAGCATAGATATTGTATTGTGTCTGCTCTATACTAAAACAAAGTTTTGTCTTCTAACTAAGTTACACTGTAGGTATAAACCTAATTGACCATTCTTTCTTGAAAGTTTGAGCATGTCTATAAATTTAAAGCTGGGAAAGGGAAGTTATTATTAGTTATTATTTTAGCAGCCATGTCACCAGTATGGCTGCAGTTAGTCCACCACTTTAGTCTACAGAGATATTAAACACACTTTATTAGTCTTTATTAGTCATGCTAGTAGCTGAGATACAGTATGTGGACACAGAGCTCCAGACTAACTAACTGCCACTGTGTCCAAGCCCAACATCAGAAGAAGTCTCACTCCCTTCTTGTAGACATTTGAGCCGCACATTGCTCACAAGGAAGTACACAATGAGAATGATCTTTTGTCATAGTCTCAACATCTGTTTTACAAACACAATGTAAAACAGCAGCTTCTCTGCAGCAGATACGCTCCCAGTGTGAACAACGATTATGCGCCAGATGCAGCAGATCAGCAACGCAGTCATCACACCACTGCCTAGTGTGGATCCAGCCTAACACTTATGAAAATTAATTTTAATAAGCATCATTTGTAATCATATTGATCATTTATCCTCATACAACACAACCAAGACATTATACATGCAAAACACCACATCTTAGATTTGTCAATGTGCAGTAAATATTTTCAGACTGTAAGACTGTATGTGGTGTTTCTTCAGTTTTCTCCCACAAGTCCATGGTTGGACTGAATGGTTGTTTTTATCTCTATATGTTTGCCCTGCGATGGACTGGTGACCTGTCCAGAGTGTACTCTGACATATGGCATACCTCATAATGAATGAATGAATGAATTAATCCAGTCAGCCTGTGTGACCACACAGAAATAAAAGCAATGGATAATTCACAATAAAAGATTTCTCGAGTGTACCTCATCCTTTGTGCTTGTCCAAGACCCCAGTCCTCATCTACACACAATTCTAGGCATTAGTGCAGCCTCGTAAATCTACACACTCAAAAACTGAAGTGCTGATGTGTACCTAAAAGAGTACTAAGCTTGTAGCTTTTGAAAGACAATTTGTATCCATCAGTGAAAGCCTATTTTTGTACGTTATCCTTTATTTATGGTTATGGCAAATGACAACAATTATCATTACATCCAGGAGGAAGCAATTTTAAAAACAGCATTCAAAATGACCTAATTTTCATTTGTATTTTAATGAAGAACTTATATGTACACTGGATATGTGTTTCTGTACCCTTGGGGTGAAAATGGTACACATTTGTTCCTTAATTCTCATTTCTGAACTGAACGAGTGAGGGAACATTCTCTAAATTTGTCCCTATAGGTACAGAAATGTTCGCGTGTCTAAAAATGTTGCCATTTTAACATGCAGATGTAGGGGGTCGTGGTACTTCTTAAGGTGGAGGGGTAGTTTAAGGACAAACTGGCCCTTTGATTTTTAGATTTTTCAGGGGCACATTTTTATGAGATCCTTCCCAGATTAACAAAATACAAAGAAATCAATCATCACAGTCATAAAGTTACAATTGGTTAGCAAGTGGTCTAGCTACACAAATCACAACAAAGAATGTCATATGAAAAACCATGTTAAATCTCCAGCAAAAACATGCTGTTTCCACTTATGTGATTCCATGTAATGTTCTTAGAAGGTTGCTGCTGTTCGTGGCAGTAGGTTTTAACCACTACTCCTCAGAACTGAACTGGGGAGTAGGGGTAATAAATGAGAAATGGGACTGGGCCTTTCATCCATTTTTTTTCTCATATCCCAGATCAGCTACCAGAGTATTGAGTCATCAGACCCAGGCATCAACGTGCCAGGTCCTCGCCGTACAGTGTCCAAACTGAGGAACGAGACCTACCACATGTTCTCTGGCCTGCATCCTGGAACCACCTACCTGGTGTCAGTCCGTGCACGAACCACCAAGGGGTTTGGTCAGACAGCACTCACCGAGATCACGACCAACATCTCTGGTGAGGCCTTGTGCTGACCTCTGCATTTGTAGTGTCTGGGTCAGCTGTGTCTGTGCCTGTAGAGTAAGAGCGGATGGCTTTAGTAGAGCTATAGTTTTTAAGGATCCAGTAAAAACAAAACATTCTAACAGGTGGATACTGAACTGCCATTCACACCACGTCAAAGAATGAAAAACAACAACAACAACAAAAAACACATGATTTTCCAGACAACAATATGTTCTCACTTTAAGCTTCTAAGAAAAAACACTAAGCGGGGACTTATGGTCCTCAGTTCCTTTTGAAGAGCTTTCGATTAAATTACACATACTTTTTATTTTAAGATTATTCAAATTACCATTATTTTTCCTTCAGGCACAAACAGCTTTTAGACTGCAATTGTTGTTGTTTGATGCTGACTTGAATTACAGTGAATTATAAACGATTTTGTCTAAACAAGTAACGTGAACACAGAGGGGTTTTATTTAGAGATGACATTAGAAGTCCCAGCTCAGACATTACAGAAGCAGTGTATGAGAGGTGAAAATGTATATTAAATATCTGAAAATTGTATAATATTTATCCTTTTCATGAATTCCAATTCAGTCTAGACACTCGAGGCTGAAACTGACAGAAGAACATTTTACCAGATCTCAATCACTGCTATAAAGCGTGCTCACAGTGAGTGGAAGAAGACAGAGAGATGGGAGCAAACACAAGCAAAAGATTTAGTGTTGACCTGTTAGTCAATCAAGGCCCCAGACTAGATTTATCAAGAGCTAGTCTGCACATCAACGTTAACACAGCAATTTAAAATACACTGCCCAGTGCTAATGTTAACATGCCATGTTATTCTAGCGTCTTCTGCATTACACAAGTGAAACAACGACGACGTAGATCCAAAGAAACAGAAGTTAATTGGAGGCATGTTAAGTGATCGACACAGTGGAAATCAATTAAAGCATGGGAGACAGCAACAGATCGTGGGCAAGGAAATTATGTTTGATGAAATGATGATGACCGATTTCTGTCATCTATTGTGTTTATTTTGTTTAGATTACTTGTTTTTCCGGGGGGGTGGCCTTTATTTACATCTACAGGTGCATATCACCTGTATTTAACCTGGTAATAAATGTGCTTAGGGTTAGCCTCAAAAAAACACCTTGTTAGGACTTGGAAAATAATTTATCATCC
Source organism: Brachirus orientalis (assembly GCA_016785285.1). Classification (NCBI taxonomy): domain Eukaryota; kingdom Metazoa; phylum Chordata; class Actinopteri; order Pleuronectiformes; family Soleidae; genus Brachirus; species Brachirus orientalis. Next base: position 1,237,737 of record JAFBJR010000010.1, read on the forward strand.
TTTCCATACAAACACTCTGCTTCAACACCTCGCCATAAAAACCATACAATTATGTCTTCATAAAAACCTAACAATGCTCTATATAACTTCCAACATTTCAAACTGTGCTTTGCTGCAGACAACTTGTTCTCACTTACTATGTGATTTGTGATCACTAACACATGTCTGGGCGATTTTATCTCAAATACACTGTAAAAATTGTCAGAATGTTCCATTCAAACATTTCCCATAGTTTGCAATAAATAGTGCAATGTTTTTTTTTTTTTTTTGTTTTTTTTTTGGGGGAGTTTTAAACACAATATAAATTATCACATCCTGTACAGAGTTTGGGTCACTAACATTTGTTTTATTTTATGCTTAACTTAGGACAGACAATTTATTTTTTCAGGCAAACATCCCATATGTGCACAGATCCAAACCAGAGTCAGCAACAGAGCATCAGCTGTGGTTCAGCCAACAAATATTGGACTCATTTCTTTATGTTACATAGCATTTTAGTCATCAGGTAATTCAAATTCAATTGTCTGCTTTAATGGAAGTTTTGTGTCATAATTTTAGCCTGTTTTTGCTTCAATATATGATTAATTAAACAGTTAATCATATACACAACATCCTAACCAAATTAGGATAATGCACATGCACTGCTTTCATTTTGACTGTATCATTTATGAGCACGTGTAGAATTATTAGCTTTATAGATGAGGAAGTGACTATATACACTAACAATGAAACTATTGATCAGACGTTTTTTTAAAAAAAAAAAAAGATTTAGTCACAAAACGTTTCTTATTAGTTCCTGCATGTGTTTGCATAACACACATGATATAATTATGCATTTGTCATGTTATTTTTATTTACAACAGTCTTCTTAATTGCTATAGCTGCCATTATCCATTAGAAAAACCATGTACAGTATTTAAACATTTTAAGCAAGTGGCAGTCTATTTTACTGTGATTGAGCAGGTGTAGTAGTTGTGTGTGCATTGGGCTCTACAGGAAGTAGATAACCACAAATCTCTGTTGTACTGTTACTAAATATATAGTGATGGTTGACTTAACACAAAAATGTAAAAGATGTATATGTTCTGAAATGAATCAAATACATTTTTTGAACCCCATGGAAAAAAATACATGAGTAGTCCAGGTGCAAGGGGTAATACTGACTTTTATTATTTATTTGAACTCTTTTTACTTAATTTTGAGATCTGACACAAATTATTTTATTTTTACTGAATTTAATTTCTGTTTCACCATACCTATTTTTTTTATCATAGCCTAATACAGTACTTCTTTTATTTATTTTTTAAGTTACTCATTGATGTACTGATTTACTTATCTATTTCATTTTAAGCTTAAACCTGTTCTTTCCTTGTGTCAGCAAAGTGATTTCAGTTTGTTTTAATGCCATTTTAAAAGGTTAAAATAGGGCCGTCTCAATTATGATGTCAAGTATGGGATCAGACCCAGTCTGGGCTTTTTGTTCTATGACACCTGTGGCATTTCTTTCTTATTACCCTTGCTTGACATTATTAGTCAAATTTAAAACAATGCCAAACTTTTGTCTGCGGTTTCTCTCTGTCCTCACTGCCCTGAGTATTGCGAGTGGTGCAGTACCACAAACACACAGAAGCTTGTGGGGAAACAGTGCTGGAACATTGCTGTAATGCACGTGAGAATATAATGTAAATGCTCCACTATCTGTCCACCTTCAAAATACATGTAGAGAAGCATTATTTTCTCCACTTTGCTAAGGGTTATACCCACACTCTCTTCCCTTCCCCTCTAGCAGAGCCTGCAGCCTCACAGCAAGTGGGTCCACACTGGCCTAATGAGAGCAGTCACACTGGCCGCCTGAGACAAATGTCTCAAGTGCCTCTTAGAACTTAGCTGCATGGTTCTTTTTGGAAACAGACCCATTTTTTTTATACTACATGCAGTAAAAAAATTACCTTTTGATAGAGTTTCCATATCTCTATTGGTGCTTTTCCACAACATATTTCAATGTGGCTCGACTCAACTGTTTTTTTTTTTCTGCTTTCCCACTTTGGATAGTACCTGGTACAGCTACAGCGAGGTTCCAAGCTGAGCCAATACTAAATGTGACATCTTGGCCACTGATTAGCAGTGAGTGTCGTCACTGGAAGGGTCGTGAGCGTCACGTCGACACGGGAATTAAACCGAACAATGCTGAACTGTAGATCAATTAAAAAGAACATTCATTAATTTCCAACATTTAGCAAGAACTTTTCTAAAATCTCAATATTTAACAGAGGAGTCTGGTGCATTTTGTGACAGCACTATAGAAAGACGGAGATTGTGAGCTGAATCACAACCAGTTCAGCCGTATTTCAGTTCAGTGAAAGTGTCACGTGTCATGCAGGAAGTACTGAACGATTCAGTGAGCAAATCTTTTTAATGAACTGATTCTAATGATTCAGTACAAAGAAAAGAACTGTTCTGACCTGACCGTCACTAGTTTGTGTGTTTGTGACGTCACAGTAGTTTCTTGCAGCCATGCTATGACGACCCCCACGTTGAGGAGGAACTATGATAATGGAAAACGACGTGCCTGATACCAAACCAAGTTGAGCCGTGCTGTGCGATGCTGGAAATACGTAGTGGCAAAGCGCTATATGTCTCAGTTATCACAAACACAACACAGCCTGTCTCTGCTTGCATTTCAGTTCATCCACTCTATCTTTTTTTTTTTTTTTCAACAAGACTTTAATTGTGCTGTATTTGCAGGATTGACAGATGTGTGGCTTCATTCTCAACAGTACTGACATGTGGTTAAATACAGTGGAATATTTGGAATATTTAGATGTTAGAGGTGGAAGAAATTATATATTTTCCAATGCAATGTGATTTTCTCTTTAGCCATAATGGGAAAAATAAATAAAGAAAAACCTAGCATTTTAACACTGTGTTCTGTTGAATCAACTGATTGTCAGTGTATGTGTCACTACATCATTATATCCGATACAGTGCAAATGCATGCATCAACTTGTAACCTTTAGCAAAGCTGGCTGAGTGAGAGCTGTCACTAAAGTGTAAAGTCCAACCACCATAATCTGGCTTATTGTTGGCTTCTATCAAGTATGGGGAAAAAGCGAACTGGACAAAAGCCACACAATATGTATGATGTGTGAAAGCAGACTAAACTACTTTGGCAAAAACATGCCACCTTACTACAAACAAATGGCTTCTGTTGCTGCTGACCAGCAAAAAATTGGCAAGTGATGACAAAAACTGAGGAAACATGAAGCTCATCACAAACTCTATTTTCATTGCAAAGGATTTTGACTTGGTTTCTTCTCTTGGTTTCCAGTGAAATATGTTCTTCCATTTTGTATTAATAAATACTAATCAGTGTAAATACAATTAAGTATTTAATGATGGATCTTTAAATGCACAGTTTAAAAGATAAAATTATAGTATATAATCACTTGGTTTAAGAATAATTGCCTTCAGAATCAATCAAATCGAATCTTGAGGTACCCAACGACTCCAATCCCAATAGATGTTATATATTTTATTAATTTCAAAGGCAAAACACACTGTAAAATCCACACAGTAGAGCAGAGTCAAGCATTGTTGCCTCATTGTTACCTGTGTCTGCTCACAGCTGCTTTAGTATGAAGTTCTCTCTCTTTAACTCATTATTCATATTAGATTGAGCCATCTAACATGCACTACTGCAGGTACTGCGTGTGGTCACAAGTTTTTATTCTCTTGGATGACGTATTAATGCCCACTGCCTCACAAGCAGAAACATTTGCATTAACATTCCACATTTCTGCTATATCAGGATGGTCATTTGCTACACTATCCACACCAGTTAATTCACTTCCTGTAGGAAACAGAGATGGAAACTTTCAACCTCTTTGGCCCCAGAGTCTTGCTGAGGTCGCGCAACCTAATTATATTATAAGGGCCTGTTGTTTTCTCTGTAGTCGGTTGCCGTTTCTAGTCATCATCAGTCAGTGACAGTGTGTGGGAGGCCTGCACATGCTGCAATACACGGGGGACGTTTGCTGGTAATGAGCAAAGATAGGGTCTCCTTTTATGTAGGGTCGTATAAATTACTAAAATATCCAGTGCAAGTTCAGTGTCTTGTTTTTTTTTTAAAACCCTGCATTTCAAACAAAACACATTTCATCATCCCCAGGAAATGTTAAAAGGAAAATACTGTACTAGTCTTGTAGAGTTGACTCTGCCTCATGTGCTTTTTCCTTTTATCTGTTCGTGTTCCCAGCCCCAGTGTTTGACTACGAAGACATCCCCTCACCGCTGAGTGAGTCAGAGAGCACCATCACCGTGCTGCTGCGTCCTGCACTAGGAAGAGGGGCTCCTGTCAGGTATATGACTCCTACATCAGCATCCATTCACAGCTTCTCCACACTCTGATATCTATAACTGCTGTCAAATCCCTAGATTAGGTAGTTTAAAAAGGTTTTATTTCTATTAAAGTTTTGAAGAAAATACTTAATGGGTCCCATCAGGATTGACTGACCACAGTGAGCTGTAACTGAAGAAAACAATAATTTGACCTCTACCAATCCTTTTCGGCTGAAAGGCCACACAACTTTGGAGTGACACAACATGTCCACTCATAATATCTGACAGCTAAGCTACACTGAAATGAACTCCACACTCCAGTTGTAGGCACGTCAAGGTTTGGGGGGAAAACGTTTAACTTCCGGATTCTGAGAAGTTTGAATAAAGTATAACTGCAACATCTCCATTTCTCCTTTAACAAATCTTTCTGGGACAGTGCAACTGTGTAAAGAGGAACACAGTGTGTAACATTTGAGGTGAAGTCCCACCAAAGACAGACAGATAGACAAAACTTTCAAAGGCAGTTATAAATTGTGTTCTTTTCTTCATAAAGAGTTTGCATTTTTATACTGTAACACATGTGTATTATGTTGTAAGAGTTTGTAATAGTGCATATTCAAACATAGGTAAAACACCCATAACGTTGTCAAAATGTGTTCTATTTGAAAGGGAAATCTGTTAAAATTCCACAAACTGCACAGCTTTAATTTTTATTTCTGTACATAAGGTTTATAAAATAGGAATCATTTGTACTCCATTCTGTATCAGTTGTAACTTGTAATAGAATGCAGAATATTGCACAGACTGCAGCCCATTTTCTGAACAGCCTCATTTTCTGAACAGCAAGGATCTTAGTTCAAATTTTCCACAAAACACTTGACCTTATTGGGTAATCTTCTCCTTCTAGCTAGGCAATGTGTTCAGTTCCATTGGATTAAGGAAAAACCTCCCTAAATCACCCAATGGCACAAGGAAATATTCAGTATTATCCCTATGAAACACCTCAGTGCTATATTAAAGGATAATGACATTTTTTTTTGTGATAACCTTTCCTCAAGTGCCTTCCCAGTGAGCTTGATGACTTACTGCAAAAAAACTGTCTTCACTAAAAGGTCATAGGTGTATAAATTATTCACCTATATACTTTTTTCCCCATTTCTCTTGCGTACAGTACCAGTGCAACCTACATTATGTTTGTGTGCGTAGTATGTGCAATTTATGCAACTTATGTATGCAAATTGTGTAACATCAATAAAATATGTTTAATAAAAAAAATGGCACAAACTCCACAGACATTCATTAAATGAATGTCCACGAATATAGTACTGTAGGTGGGCTTGGATTAAAGACCTAATATGCAATAATTGAGGGCTTTTGTCACTGAAAAAGTAAATGGTTTGGAAACTCAAAAGGGTATTTTTGGTGACACCTTAAATAATTGAGTTGGCCAGTACCAAAACATTAAAGCAGCTTTGAGTGGTCATCAAGACCATAAAGTGTTATTAATATAGAGACCACTGACCTGCTAATTTGAGTGTGGAAGAAGATTTAGTGTCAACAGGTCATGAATGTAACAGGGTAGTGCTCAAAAGTGCTTAATTGATCAGGACTCTACCATATATTTCTATACAGTGGGTAATATTTGTTTTCTAAAAAAATTTTGGGGCAGTATGTTGCGTATTGAATTTTTTTTTTTAAAAAAAAGTGAGTTTTAGTCATTTCAGTATGTTGAATTGGTTGAATTCCATAAACACAGCATTTCAGTTTGCGGAAATGTCTTCATCTATACCCCCCCTTGCCTTACAACAAAAAGACCCAGTCTGACCAAGGGCCTTTCTGTGTGGGGTTTGCATGTTTTCCCTGTGTGCGTACCAGTGCCTACCAGGTGGTGGTGGTGGAGGAGGACGGGTCCCGCCAGGTGAGGAGGAGGGAGCTCGGCTCCTCTGACTGCTTCCCGACACCAAACTCCCACAACGAGGCCCAGACCAAGGGTTCTCCACATTATTACACGGCTGAGCTGGCTCCCAGCAGTCTGCCCGAGGCCACGCCCTTCACTGTGGGAGACAACCACACCTACAATGGCTATTGGAACAGTCCATTAGACCCTACCAAGAACTACCTCATCTACTTTCAAGCCACCAGCAACTTCAGAGGGGTAAGAACCATTAAGATGCCACGTGTGTTTTTTTGTTTGTGGGTGGGTGCAGGCACACATTGTTTTAGCCTTCCTTGCTTGTTAGGAAATTTAGATTTGAGACAAGAGAGTCAAACCCATGGAGGAAGTTGGAGAAAGTCATCTGCATATATACGGCTTTATTTATTTATTTGGAGTTGTAGTGATATGTAAGGCATTTTTAGGAAAGCTTTGGATTGATCCTTTTTTCCGTGGTTATTCTTGTTAATTTTATTTTTTAAATTTTTATTGAGTTTCTCAGTGAAACAAAGAATTTTTTCATCCATAAAACCACTTAAAAAAATCATCACACAAGCTATGCAGCAAAATGAACTTAAATGGCTTTCAGAGGACAATTGCTTGTAGAACACAGAGTGCACTGGTTTACATTTTTTAATCACCTAGCTGTCAAATTTCCTCATATTCAAGCTCTTACAAAATTGTTTTTTCTATAAGAGAAATCAAATGCTGCTCCACAGGTGTTACACGTATCTGAGAAGTGGAAACATATATATATGTGTGTGTGTGTGTGTGGGTGTGTTCTTGTACTTGCTGCAGAGTGAGGACCAAAATTCGTATAATTCCTACAAAGTGAAACATGGCTTTTTCAGGGTTAAGACTTGGTTTTAGGGTTAGGGTTAGAATTGGGTTTTGGTTAGGGTAAGGGTTAGGGTTAGGCATCTAGTTGTGATGGTTAAGGTTAGGGTAAGGGGCTAGGGAATGCATTATGTCTATGAGGGTTCTCACTCTGCACTGCATGTTTTTCTATCCTTGTGGGGACGAAGAAAAAAAAAAAGCACCGGTACCATAACTTCATGGGGATATTTTGTCAGGTCCCCACAAGGTTAAAAGGGCTTTTTCAGGCTTTAGACCTGGTTTTAGGGCTAGGGTTAGAATTAGGTTTCGGTTCAGGTTAGGCATTAGTTGTGATGGTTAAGGTTAGGGTAGCAAACTAGGGAATGCATTATGTCTGTGAGGGTCCTCACTAAGAATGTAAGACCTGAAGAAATGATTCTGCACATATCTGCCGTACCTGTCAACAGTTTCCTTTAGTGCTGTGCGAAGCCTCCATCGTCCAGATGACCAATCTCTGGTCCGTGTCAGCACCACACGACCCCCCCCCCCCCCGGATCTGAAATCAGCAGCGAACTTTGACCCATTTGTGCAGACTCTTCTCCTGAGACCATATTAAAGGCTTAGTTCAGGTTATTTGAAGTGGGGTTATGACAGGTAATGACCTGTAGCTGTTGCAGTACATGCACAACTTTTTCTATTCTCTAAGCTCTGGTTTATAATTTCTTCACGTTTCTTATGTAAATTTGTCATTTATATCATTAGAATTTTTGTTTTAAAAACCAGAGAATGTAGCGCAAACAGCTGCTGTATTACTGCCTGTGGGGTAACACTGCTTTGGTGCTGTTTGACTTATGTACAGCACATAGGAAAATGTTGTGAAAATATAGTGCTAACAATTAAGGAAATTAGTTGATAAAGCATAGCACATCCTGGGGCACCAGTATGACACCTGATGTTGTTCAATTCAACATTTATGATTCAAAGTGTTTAATGTCAAATGCACATACAACAAGGAAGCTCCCTGTTCAATGAAATTATATCTTTGTCTTTCGTTATTAATGCCATTAAAAAAAGTATAAATTAAAAGTTATTGAAACCTGTTCGTTGGAGACGCCCGTGAACTTTGAATTTCAAACGTCACAAATATGGTTATGACTTCATTTATCTCAAACAAAATAAAGTTAAGTCATTGTAATTTACTCTGACAGAGAGAAAGAGAGAAAAACCGAGAAAGAGAGAATCTGCACAGCTGCTCAAAGAGAGTTTGAATAACATAATATGTATGTTTTTCATGTCGGATTCAGCCTAGACTCTAAAACTACAGTTAGAGGTATCGGTTTTATCTAATCATGTGGGTACAATGTCAATATCATTGTCTACAGATCTTTCGTCTGTCTCACACATTGTATACATACACATATACATACACAAACTCTCTCACACCCACACACATACATACATATATAAATAACACAAATAAACATGTAATGTAATAACACAAAAACTGGTAAAATCAATGTCTCATCCTGGGTTTAAAGCCAAAGAGTAAGGTAAATTCACCTACAGATGGTTTGATACTGTACTCACAGTATAAACCATCAACATGCTGAAAATGCGATTTGAAGAGCAGATAGCGATTGACGCAGTGTTTATTAATTAATTAAAATATGTTTTTTAGGTATTTAAAAAGTAAAAAAAAAACAAAAACAAAAAAAAAAAAACTAAAAAACTAATTAAAAAATATATATTCTGACTTTACATTAGATTTACAATATCTTCAGGACTTTAAAATGCAACACATCAGCTGTTTGGGTTGCTCTTTCTTTTCAGCATATCACTGAATAATATGTTCAAAATAAATAAATAAATAAAAGAGTGATTATGATAGTAACAAGGAAATGGCAGTCACACCAATGGCAGAATTAACTGCTAGGAAGTTACAGAAGGAACAAACAGAGACAGAAGGGACGCCGTCGGCTCAGTAGGGTCAACTCACTGCCAATTTAAAAAACCTGGACTATACCTTGAAGGCTATATCATACTGCTGCGTTTTTATCTGAAAGCATTTCTAAACAATCTGTGTTTCAGGTCTGAATCTGCATCCACACCTGAAAACGTGCAGTGTATCCCAGGGTTCATTGGGCATGTGTGTAAACAGGAAGTTGATTCTCTACAGTTGTTTGCTTACTTTCACAAAGTAATGTTGAATTTTATTTAGCTGACGTGCCGTTCATCTGTTTTAATAAAACACTGGCAAACCATGTTGAATAAATGCAATACACTACAGGAAGTGCTGAGGGTAGTATGTCCATTTCTTTTATTCCACACACCAACTGCTTTCTGAACCAAAAAAAATGAATGAAAATGACAAGTTCATTGCATGTTATTACACAGCCTAGAAACAATGTATTGATTAATTGAATAATTACAACACATAATTTCCATGCAAACAACTATTAAATATTCAACTGTCAACCTGAGTTGTTTCTGAAAAGATCCAGAAAATGGACGAGGGTAACCGTGTCATCTTTTGTGAAGGTCTCCATTTTCTCTGTCCAGACTAAAACACCCCACCCCCAGCCCCAGTTTGAAAAGGCTGCAGGCAGGCATATCTGAAGCACTTTTAACAAGCAATAGAGCAGTGAGGGCGTAGCCCTAAAAGCTCAAACTGCAGAACGGGATAAAGAACAGCACTACATAAATATTATAATTCATGTTGTTAGTTATCTTACTATAGTTTTGTTGACGATGAGAGATTTGCTGCTTGAGAAGAAAGGAAGAATAAAAACAAATCATTTTGACAACTACCCACAGGAAAAAAAAACAAAAATTAGATGTAGGGGGCTTACTATCAACCGTGAGCTGTGGCTGAATGGAAACATAATTGCTTTGGCAGAAAAGCCTTCAGTGGAGCTTGAAAGATGTGCGACTGTGTGCTGCTAGTTTCTTGTAAAGCACACAAACATTTCCTCTCTGTCATCTGGCTCCAATGAAATATCTAAACTGCTGCTGATCTATTTCACTAAAAGTGAACATTAATATAATGGTATTTCCGCTTTCAGATATCTGCTGCAATTGCCTTTGCTCATCACAATTTTAGGTTACTTCACAATTTTCATCTGTTTTTACCGCCATACCTCTATGCGTCTTTTGTGTGGGTAGCAGCCCTTCCTCTAGAGGGCAGTGACGAGTGCCAAGTCAAGTTGCAGGCATCTTATAAGAGGTCATTTTATTGTGCTTGATCCGAAATAGAAACGTAAGTGAAATTTTGGAGTGGTGGAATTTACGGTAAGACTACTGAATGTAAGTCGTCCAATTAAAGCGGGATATTCTCCTTGGTGTTGCTGATGAGGGAAATTGAGGACAAGAGGCATTTTCAATATTTATGTATGTCCGCCATGTCTTTCGACAACTTGCATAGCTGAAGAGACTCAAATTAAACATGCCGCATCATACAGCGCACCAGTGAGCGAAGCCGAGTGTCACTCTTCGTTTTCTGGCTAAATAAGCCAACAAGCTCTGGCAGTATGTTTCAAATGCCCATAGTGACTTCTTCTTCTTTATGGTTTTCCTGACTGATTGGACTATTGACTCATCGTAAGCTCTCCTGCAATGTGCACTGCGATGGACATAATAAATGCTAAGTATGTACAAATGGTTACATGTGTCTCTGTGACTGTTGTTTTTTTTTATTATTATTTTTAGTTGAAAAATATACAAGCACATAGATAGTTAGATATAAATAGTTAGAATTCCATTGAATACAGAAGCAAATCTGTGATTGAATCCCCTTTCTGTCCTCCTCTTTTTTATTAGCAGCTGACTTAAATATAAATAATTTTTCTGTATCCATGCTTATTACCACAGTCAGCACTGGAAGCATTTTATATCAGCTTGATTTGAACAGTTATCTTTACAACAATTTTCTGGCCATTGTAGTCTATGTCATGTGAAGGAGACAGCAGAACATGTTCTGACTGAATGTAGACAGTGAAAAGAAAAGGCAAAAGGTTAATGATAACAATGCTTCAGAGATTAGGGAGAAGCATATATTTAGGTTTTGGAAAACAATGAGGCTAATTGCAAGACTATATTTGAGTCTGAATCCAGTGGAGAGCAGTGATAGGTGCAGAATAGCAAGAATATAAAAAAAAACAAAAAAACAACAACAGCAAAGAATTCAAGAATATGTAAGATTAGGTTTAATATAATTATTAATATTATTTGTAATTACAGTTAACTAATTTATTAGAGAAAGAAGAACCGCTGTTCATGGCCTGTCCAAATCTGTGGTAGACATTTAGCAAATGGAAGAGCCATTTATTTGTATTTTGTCAGGAGTTGACATAAACTCAAAAGTAGCTTGATGAGGACATATATGACTTTGACCTATTCTCTGCTGAACATAAACACAATTCAAGGCACAAAAACAACGCACGCCAAAGCGATGAATATAGCTCATGCATTTCTACCAATATCTCTTGCATGTCTCATCCAAACTACATCAAAGTCGGCTGCACACACTGGCGACCTTAATAAGTTGCCTGCCAAGTTTGAAGCCTGTCAAGCCAACCGACATACGTTCCTTGCATTTGTAGACAGATGACCCATAGGTTTGTTTGAATAAATGTAAAACTGTATCATTTTTGAACCCTTTTGTTGTTCAGGCATAGGCTGTTCCTGATGGAGCCCACCATCTTGTGCCTCCATGTTTCAACAGCAGCCAGACTGGATGTGCACTTTGCTTTTTAAAATGGGAACGTAATATGCAAATGAAAACATAAAACCTGATGCAGAAAGTAAAGAAGAAGAAGGAGGCAATGGAAGAGAGAGTGGTAGAGTCTTTCTAGGCCACTTTAGTTCCCTGATACTATACTATAAAGGGATGATAGCTGCATGGTTAGAGGTCCCTCTATATATGGTTATTATGGTTTAAAAAATCCAAAATAGTGGTGGACAAAATACTAAACTGAAGGTTTCAAAATGGCAGTTCACAAACCAATGGGTGCCACAGTGGGTCATCACATACTTACAGTATGTATTTAAAAATACATTAACTAAAAATGTTATATTTTTTTTCTATTCCTTATTTCTTCTGTATCTGTGAAGTTTCAGTATTCATCATATCATGCTTCTTGATTCTGTTGGGAGATCAGAAAGGATTCTTTTTTCTTTCTTTTTTTTTTTTTTGGTAATGCTGGAATCAGTTTTGATCAAAAATGCTCCCAAAATCCAGGCTGTGGTGGTGGATTCTTCAGTTTACTGTAAATCTGTCATTGCTACTGTGACAAAAGCTGATGTTTCTGTTCCAAATGACCAAAAAGGGCCACCTTACCCGAGGATGAGATGACACATGGTATACAACCTGCTGTGACTTTAATAAGCTCTGGGAAGGAGTAAATGTGACTTATCTGTCAGTGTAAAAGACGAGAGGAGATGAGAATCAGCTTGAAGTGGATTTCCAATTTAAATTAAAAGTGTCAAAGGTTTTAGGGTGAAACAGTTTTGCCTTGAGTCTCAGAGGAGAGATGAAGAGAAATGCATATAAAGATGATTATATTATACTCATAATGGAATGTTATTAAACCCCTGTATGCCAGTGTACATTGTAAAGTATATTGTATATTGTAAAGTATTAAAAATTATAGTTAAAAACCTAAAAAGAAGCTAAAAATTGCTGTATCTACTGTTCAAACAACAGGTACTACATTCAAAATTTTACTGTTGGCTTTCTTAATCCACTCTTTCATTACTCTTTTGTCCAATCAGCATGATTTTTTTTCTCAGACTTCTCCCCCTTTTTTAAAAAAATGCTGGTGCTGCAACTCATTGTCAGATTTCACTACCAGACCACGTCCTCACACTTCTGCCTAGCTTTTGCTCATTATGAGGACTGTTGGGTATTTCTTCGCTCTATGATATTGTAAAGGTTTTGCCTTACTTTGTGCAGTGCCTTGCGATAATTGTTGTGATTTGGTGCTATACAAATGAGACTGAAGTGAGCTGAGTTTTCCCTGCTCTCACTCCCTCCTACTCTTCCTCTCACTTCTTGGCATTTAGTTACCCTTTAAGGTTTTTTTTTTTTTTACATTTAATTTAGGTCACTATACTTGAAAATGTTTAAATGTTCAAATATCAGAAAACGTTTTGGTTTACTCAAACTGGATATCACAAAAGCCTATTCTTGCAAATCTTGGATGACTTTGGGAGATATCATGAATACGGGACTAGTTTGGGGTTGTATTGTTGAAGAATTCTCTTGTAAATAAACTTAAACCACTGGCTCTTCTGAGCCAAAACTTTGGAGCCAAAACTCCAAATTCTTCTGAGCCAGTCTCCACAGTTTGGAGTGTGTGATGGCAGACCTTTTAACACAATAGTTGAAAGAAAAATACTGAAAAGGTAAAGCTGGTTGGTTTTCATTTAGGGACGGAGGATCAGACTCATATCACAAAATGTCTCCCAGTTGAAAGCTTAATTTTAGCTTCTTCTGGTTGACTATGACATACACAGCCAACTGTGTTGGGTTGTTCCGACTCATGATTAGGTTACACTGTAGCACTTGTTTTCATAATGCTAATCAATGTGTGTTCACGGTCCCAGACAGCATTAATTAACTCAGCCTTTCTTTTGCTCACAGGAAACAAGAATCAACTGCATTCGGATCGCTCGTAAAGGTAACACCTTCTTTATTTTCACTCCTCCAGGTTGTTTTCAGACTCTCTGTCACATCAATAAGTTAAATCACCTTAAGTTTGTCCAGTCTTCCTCCCCCTGAACTATTTTTTTAATCTACTTTATCGATTGTTGTATAATTTTACAGCACACAGAGAGGTGTTGTTCTTTTAAAGTGCAGTTTTCAGGGCTTTATAGCTTTATGGCAATTGCAAGTTGTTGATGCAGTAAAAGTTAGAGACAAAGTGGAACCAGCACTTTTGTACAAATGGTAAATACCAAAAAGACAACAAAGGGAGTGTTTTGAAAAATAAGAGAAACATACCGTGATTTGTTTTACATTTAGTTTTTGATGGTCTTATCTCATTTGATTTATTAAACTACTCTGTGTTAAATATCACCAGCTTGACAGAGGTAGATGTGAGAATCATCAGGTGGCCAGAAAATAAAGGATTGATCATAAAATCTTTTATTTGTGTGGAGAAAAAAAGCATGGGGAAGTTACTTGAGAAGAGACAAGTCACGCATATAATTAGACATATGTACTAGTAATCTTTTATTGACACAAATGGAACAACATATTTCTGTAGAGACCAGAAAAAAGAGACAACAGAGACAAAGAGGCCTCTTTTGACTGTTGGGATCGCAGCGCTTTTAAGCGTCCCGTGTTTGATGTACGTGCCACTAGGTGGTGTCTGATAGATGATTGACAGCACCTGTCAAGGCTTCGGCTTCATGCAAATGAGCAGCAGCTAACCCTTTTATCTCGAAAGGCAATGATTCACTACCAGAATGCATAGAGTGGGTGTTTTCATGGCGAGTGAAATGTGGAAATCACTGAACCACTGGATATATCGCTACAGATCATCATAGAGTGTCGCTGTTTCTGGAGAGAGAGAGAGAGAGAGAGAGAGAGAGGTGAATTCTATCGACTACTTTTTCATCTGCAGAGAATCACAGAGAAAACTGTAATTCTTGGCTGTGACTTCAGACTGTAGCTGTCCACCAGCTGTTTCTCCACAAGTGTTCAACTGCCTCTGATGGAAACATACCCATGAATTTAAACATTTGCTGCAGTAGTACTTCTGCTTTTGTCTCCTCTAATTAGCATGTAACATGTATCTAAATGTGCGACTGAGGTTATTTTTGCACACACCCCAGTTAGTGACTGTGAATTTCACCTCTGCCTTTAACCCAATTCTTATTGTACACCAGTAGTGAAGACACACAAAGTGGGTACAAGAGCAGTGGGCAACACTGTTCTGCACCTGGATAGCAATAGGGAATTGGGTTCTTGTTTGTCTGCATGTACTCATAATTGTCGCTCCTAGATGTTAACACTAAAGAGATTAATTCACTTTTCTGTAAATTATAGTAAATAAATTATTATTTAATTTAATTGAGGTTTTAAATTCATCTGCCATTTACAATAAAAAATGTGCTACAGTGGAAAAGCAACTATCAAGCACAAAGGCGACACCTGGAGCCTGTTGCACAAAACTAGGATAAGGGATTAAGCTGGGCTATGTCAGTTATCCTGTGAACTCAAGCCTGTTGCACAAAAGTAGCGACGCATAAGTTACCATGGCGATTTATTCTGTGGGGTTAAAAAACAACGATTCAATTCAATTTACTGTATGTGATGAAGTCAGTGGGTCATCTATTTGAGTTTAGCCAGGCTTTCACTCTGAACATTAAAAACGACTGTGTCTTCTCTTTTACATATTAAGAGTTTCATCTCTTCGTATGTTTCCGGTATAAGCTGTTGCTCACTTGGTGACACACTCCATTTCTGCATCAGTAAATCTGGACTTCAAAAACCAAGATATGTTACACCTGGCTTGACCAAGCCACACTTTCTCATCCTGGTTTGACATTCATGCAACTGACTAAGCCAGGATGAACTTAGTAGCACAGGTTTTTCACATATCCTGGAAATTAAGCTTGCTATTTTACTAAGGATTCAGTTTTTCTTAATAACAATAGTTGTTCAGTGCATTACTGTCCTTTTCTTCACATTGACACACAGGTTAATACAACAGTATCAAAATGTTGAACAATATTTTTCACTGTTCTCTTTCAGAATGTTTTCTGATTTGGGAATTTACCTTGGTGTTTTGTGTGTTGCACTCATTGCACATCAGTGCACAGACCCATTACACATAGACTTTATTGTTTCAAGCGTTCTTACATTTAAATTTTTGAAAATAATGCTGTCAGTGATATGTTATCTATTGGCTAATAGAATATATTTTATTATACTTTAAATTTAAATTAAAAACCTGCGTTTTGACTCTTCAGTAAGAACCACATCAGAAAAAAAAATAACATTCATAAAGATAATACATTAAGAAAACAATAATAACAATAATTATAATAATAGTAGTGTCAATAATGTGATAATTCTACCTAATACTTTAAAGTAGAAATGTATAACACCAAGCCAATTATGTTGATATAAAACCAATCATAAAAATATACTTTAGAAAGAAGGAATCAAATACACAATCATCAAATATCATCAGCATTCAGAATTAAAACCATGTGAATCATTAAAACAACAACTGCTTCTGCCCCCAAGTTATTCAGAATTATCACAAAAGCATCCAGTGAGACGGGTTAAGACTGAGTCCCAGCAGATGGAGCAGCAAAGTGCAACACCTTCGGTACAGACGTTCAGGTTTCCACTGACACAAACTGTTCAATGTCATAATGGATCCTAACATGACAATAAGCAGATAAGACAACAGTGTTACCCCGGGGACTCGTTCAGCACCTGTCTTCTCGTGTGTTTGCCCTGTGGACTCCTTTGTCAAGCTCTGTCTTACAAAGTTTGTATCCCCATGTTTCAGCAATTAGGCTGCTGGAAAAATAAATGGTGTCATTACCCAGTGTAATCAGAGCATGGAAATCAGAAGTGGCCCATAAAAAGGTGGCATTCTGAAAATGCTACCACAGTAGCAGCAGAGCTGTCAAGAAACAGAGGCCCAGGTGGTTTATGACATAGTGAGGAACCACACTTGAGTACTAATACAGTTTACTCAGTGGAAATGTAAAGTCATATTCCCCTTTTAGGATACTTCTTTAGTTTCCAAGTTGGACATAAGAACTGAAGGGACATTGCTGTGTAATGATGTTCCTTTGAAGAGCATAACAATATTCATCCCTAGATGTGATAAAAGCATGAACTGAAGTGTTTGCATTGGCTTGGGAGAGAAACAGTCGTACTCTAACTCCAAACTTCCTAACTATTAACTACAGCTTTATCGTTGTCTTTGTTGTCACGGTACGTGTTTGCTGAGACTCCATAACATCATGTGGTATTAGTGGAATTGTGGCTGCGTCATGTTAGAGACTTCAGCACATACAGTATCCTGGATCAGGCTGCTGCCTAAGGGCTTTAACATGGACCGTGTGTTGATGTACTGTAGGTTCTGCAGTGAGGAAGCCCCTGTGACACTTGCTCATCAACACAGACTCTGGAGAAAAGGTGAAGGGAAACGTGCAGTCTGTGTTCTCACTCTGTGTCTCTGGAAACACTGACACCAGCATTTTGGAAAAAAAGCCTCTGCAGGCTCTTCTGGCTTTGAAATCCACAATGCTGCAACATTGCTTTCCGTCTCTTTTTTCTTCTCCTGCCTCCCTGAGAGAGAAAGAGGCCAGGAGTGTTTGCTTGAGAGACAGACAGATAGAAGGCTCTCACTTCAAACAATAGGGGAGCAGGGAAACAGGCAGAGGGTGAAATGGAGTCATTCCACTCGTCGTCCCCTCTGAATTATGCCTGAAGTTTACAGTGCTCTCTAGAAAGGTGGCAGTTAAATTGGATTCCTCTCTATGAACTCTTTCTTATCTGAAATGTGATGGCATCAAAGAATCCTGCTCTACTGTTGTCTGCCGGCATGTCACATAAGTAGATTAGGAAAGGTGGGGTGCAGTCGTATTTATAAAAAAGTGTTCTCTTTTTTTTCTTTTGCTGTAGTTGAGCATATTTGGTTATTATAGACAGGCCCAGAGGACATACTGGTGTCCCTCCTTTTACTATAGGTGTGACTATTACAGGAAACTAAACTTTTGATTTTGTTTTTAAAGGGTTAGGTTTATTAACAAATATATGGCATAATATATGCATGACTGTGATGAAGCACAATATTCATACAGGAAAATACTGCACAATCACAGTGAGATATCAGATTACTGAAGTCACAGTGAAATACATTTATGCAGGACAATACTACTAACAGTGATATGTGTCACAGCTGTGAAGTTGCAGTAAAATACAATATTTATACTGGAAAATACAGCTAAATCACTGTAAGGTATGAGGTAAAATACAGTAGTTATACATATAAATACTAATATGTCACAGTAATGTATGGTTGAACTGTGAACTTACAGTTAAAACAGATAAACACAGGACAAAATACTTCTTAATCACAGAAATATACCATACTTCATATCTGTGAATTTATTGTAAAATACACTATTTATATGGGAATATACTGATAAATTACTCTGATATATGGCATAACTACAATGTCAAATATAGTAGTTATTAGTACTGGAAAATACTGCTATATATCTATGTTTAATTCTTATTAACATATATTAAACTATGTTTTAATTCTTATTAACATATATGATATTTATAAAGGGCAATACTGCCAAATTACAGTAAAATATAACATATCTGTTGCCACAGTAAAGTATAGGACAATACTGGTAAGTCACAGTAATATACTGTGTGTCAGACCTGTGAAGATACAGTGAAATACCACATTATTTACTATGAATCACTGTAATTTATGACATAACTATGGTAAAATACAGATGATACACGGAAATACATATCTGTAATAGATTGTATTTTAACATTTATAAAAGGCAATACTGTGAGGTCCAAGTAATATAGTTGGCCTAACTGTGATGTTACATTAAAATAGTATTTCTTACAGAAAAATACCCATTAATCACATAAATGTATGGTTTGTCATACTTGTGAAGTTGCAGTAAAATCCAGTATTTATACAGGGAGATACTGATAAATCGGATATATGGCACAACTACAGTGTAAAATTCAGTAGTTATACAGAAAAATACGGATGAAATACGGACTCTATGAAGTTACAGTAAATTTATATTCATGATATTTATAAAAGGCAATATTGCTAAATCATAGTAATGTATGAAATACCCACTTTAAACATCCTTAAATGGTTGCCGATTTACAGTGATTCTACTTGATGATTTAATGATGTCATGATTAATGTCATGATTTTACAGTGAAAAGTCTTAGAATGTGCACTTTCAGAGGTACTGTAGACTTCTGTAGACATAAATTACATGAGAAAAGTTGTATGGCGTAGCCTTCATTGTCACACACTGTAGTTCATTTAAACTTTACATCAACTGCACTGAAAAAGTGGTTGAAAAACATAAAAAATATTACCTCACTTTAGTAATACCTAAATCAATTAAGTTCATTCAAATGAAAGTAAGCAAGTTATTTTCATATAACATGGTTTTTTAGATATTATAAGTTGAGTAGATTAGCATTTTCTGAGATACTGTACTTAACACTTAGTTGTTAATATACTGTGGTACTTGCTGATGCATTCATTTTTGTAGTAATATTTGCTTGTGTCACAGTACCGCAGTGTTGTTTTTCCATTACAGTGAAATGTGGAAGCACTTGGAACATTTTAGTCTGAATGTTCTCTTTTATTTCCTGAAATGGTTTTCATTGCACTTATTCACATTTAACTTTTGTTGATATGCCAAACTTTCTACCCCCCTCAAGAATAAAAACTTTAATAGGACATTTCAAGACTTTTTGAATTTTCTGTGTTTCCATTCAGGTGTTTTTTTATGTGCACATCAGACATTTGATTAAAAAAAAAAAAGGGTCGTAGCAGCAGGAGCAGTGGCAGTAATGGGACTGCGACAGGCTTGTGTTAACACACACAGCCTTTATCTGTTCCTGCTGGGTGGCTTTTATTTGAGATTTTATGTTGGATGTGTCAAGCTAATAAAAGGAAATGGCAAACAATGAGGGCTCTGGTTTTATTGACAGTAGCTCAAGTGCTAACAATGACCCATTGTGAGACAGATCTCGTTTAGACCTGCTATTAACATTGGTCTGAAGTACAATTAGACTCTTAAAAAAACATCTTATACTGACAAACAGAAATGACGTAGGAGTATGTTTGCATACAGCACATAGAGAAGTGAGATCAGATCACAAGTGGACACGTCCTCTTTAGAACTGGTATTAACATCTGTGAGCCAGTCATGTCTAGATTGTGCTAAGTTTGTAACGATTAAAGGTGGAAGTCCGGTTACAAAGTCTACGGAGATGTTGGTCCAATGACAGCTGGGTATATGCAGAGGATGGAGTAGCCCCTGATGATTTGCCCCTGGCATAGGTGGAACAGGCTGCCACAATCTCCCGTACGTCCCCCGCCATTGAAGGCCACCAGAAACGTTGCTGCAGGAAGTGGAGGGTTCTGGATGCTCCGGGATGACAAGCCAGCTTAGATGAGCGTCCCCATTGAAGCACTTGAGAGCGCACAACTGCTGGAACAAAGAGGCGGTTGGCATCCCAGGAAGTGGCACCAATGAAACGAAAGGGGGTAGGATGGGCCCAACATCAGATTCCTGGAGGACCGGGTCATGAAGGTGGGACAGGACATCAGGCTTAATGTTACGGGAGCCAGATGGGTAGGACAATGTGAAGTTAAACCTCCACAGAAAGAGTGACCAGCGAGCCTGGCAGGAGTTAAGCCTCTTAGCGGTGCGAAGATAGGACAGGTTTTTGTGGTCTGTCCACACCATAAATGGGTGCTCAGCTCCCTCCACCCAATGTCTCCACTCCTGCAATGCAGAAACCACAGCTAGGAGTTCTTCATTTCTAGCATCATAATTTCATTCAGCGGGTGTTAACTTATGTGAGTAGTATGCGCAGGGATGTAATTTCTGATCCTGGGTCTCTCTGGGACAGCACGGCTCCCAACCCAGAGTCGGAGGCGTCGACCTTGACGATGAACTGACAAGAGGGATCTGGGTGAGAAGGGACTGGAGCGGAGGTGAAGAGCTATTTCAGAGTTGTAAAGGAGGCCTCTGCCTACAGAGACCATTTAATGGCATAGAATTAACCTGGTCAGGGGAGAGGCCACCCAACTATATCCCTGGATAAACCTGCGAAAGAAATTGGCGAAGCCAAGAAACTGTTGCAGTTGCTTACGGGAAGTGGGTGTGGGCCAATTTAATACAGCCTCAATTTTCTTTGGGTCAGGCTTGAGTTGCCCCTCTGCCAGAATGTAGCCTAAGAAAACAACTGAAGGAGCATTAAATTCACATTTTTCAGCCTTCACAAAGAGTCTGTTTTCTAGGAGTCTCTGAAGTACAAGGTGGACATGTTGGGTGTGTTCATGTTGATTGGCTGAGAAGATTAGGATATCGTCCAAGTATACGAAAATGAACTGGTTGAGCATGTCTCTTAAAACATCACTGATTAGTGATCGGAAGACTGCGAAAGCATTGGTTAATCCAAAAGGCATGACATGATACTCAAAATGACCAAGGGGGGTGTTGAATGCGGGTTTTCACTCGTCACCCTGACGGATTCGTATCAAATGATATGCGTTACGGAGGTCCAATTTAGTGAATATAAAGGCTTTGCTGAGGGGTTCAAAGGAGGGATCTATGAGAGGCAGAGGGTAAAGGTTCTTGATGGTAATGTCATTTAGTCCGCAGTAGTCGATGCAAGGTCGGAGTGTCTTGTCCTTTTTCTCCATGGCTTGCCTCTCTGGGTGGGAGAGATTATAAAGTTTGCTAGGTGGAAGAGAGGAACCAGGGAGGAGGTCAATGGCACAGTCATATGGGCGGTGTGGAGGTAAAGAAAGTACTTACTGAAAACCTCACCCAGGTTGTGATATTCTGAAAGGACTAGGGATAAATCAGGAAGTGCCTGTAACGTAGGTGATAGGTGAGAGATGGGTGACGTGGAACGTAGACAGTGAGTATGGCAAAAAGTGCTCCAATTAACTACTGAGGATGTGAGCTAATCTAGGTGAGGGTTGTGCTGCTTCAACCAGGAGAGACCTAACACCACTGGAGAGGGCAGTGAGGTGATAACTAATAAAGAAATTAACTGATTACCAGAAATAATTAGTTCAACGGGGTCAGTCTGGTGGGTAACAGAAACAAGGGAGCTGCCGTCAATGGCACACATGGGTCTAGGTGGAACTATGGGAATCAAGGGAGGGCAGGTCCAGGAGTCGGGCAAAGTCTGAGTCTATGAAATTGTTGTCTGAGCCGGAGTCAACTAAAACCTGAAAGGTGTGTGTGGAGCCTTGGTGAGTGAGAGAAGCTGCTAAGGTTATTCTATGGGAAAAGCGGGGCTGAATGTCCGTCTTATTCCCCAAGATGCTCTTCTCCCCATGTGAGCCTCCCCTGTGAGGTCGGATAGAGCACTCGGGTCGTAAGTGTCCAGTCTGTCCGCAGTACAGGCAAAGTCCTAGCTGTAGTCTCCTCTGCCGCTCGTGAGGGTCCAGGCGTGTGGTGCCAAGTTGCATAAGTTCAGGGAGATGTGTAGGTGAGGGAGCGACGTCCTTGGCTCCTTCCAGCGGAGAGGAGTCTGGAAAAGAAGAGGAGGAAGGGTTAGAGGCAAGCCTGCGCAGTGTAGACTGAGGAGTCATTTGTTTGAGAGCCCTATGTTCTCTGCGTCTCTCACGCATCCGATTGGTATGCGAATAGCCAAATTAATCAGTGCCTCGAGTGACTCGGGCTCATCCTGAGTGGCTAGCTCATCCTTTAACTCATCATTTAACCCCTTTAAAAATATAGTCTTAAGAGCAGGCTCGTTCCACCCGCTCTTGGCTGCCAGAATGCGGAAGTCAATAGAATAATCCGCTGTGGAATGTTTCCCTTGATTTACAGTCAATAAACGATTTGTAGTCTTGGCCCCTTTCACGGGGGTATCAAAAACTCAAATCATCTCAGCACAGAAAGTCTCACAGGAATTTAACACTGGCGAGTCTGACTCCCACAAAGCATTCATCCACAGAGCAGCCTTTCCTCTGACTAAATTATTTAGTTTAAATTATTTAACTGGGGGCTATCAGAAGGAAACGAGCTGAGCTGCTGACTAAACACAAACTTACATTGCCGAAGGAATCGGGAACAAGCGCCCACCTCTCCCCAGTAACACTCCGATGTAGGTATGGTGGGTTCACGGGAAGGCAAAGGAACTGTGGAGCAAGCCAATGGTTGATTCCGGTCAACAGGAGCTGCTGGAGAAACCTGGGAAGCAGCATAGGACGTGGGTGCACCACCTAAGTGGCGAGCGATGTGGGTCACGCTGGAATTTAAAGTCTGTATACCTTTCATAATGTCTGAAACAAAAAGCACAACACTTCCCCAGGAAACACAAATACTAAAATAAAACAGGAACTAAAGGAAATAAGGGATAGGCAACTCAAGCCAGACATGGAACATGACAAAGTTCATCTAGAGCTGAATTGAAAGACGGCTGCTGTTCGGTGGCCACAATGTTGAATATAAACAAAAGCTTCTAGACGTCGCTCTCCTGTCGTCATTGTGTTAAAGGTGAAGTATTTAATTTCTAGTGGATATCTAGAGGATAAACTCGAGATTGTGATGAAGAAATGCTCCTCTGCTCACTACTCCCTTCCCTGAGAACTACGTAGCCTTTGCTGATCAAAATGCCATTGTCAACATTTAACAGTTGAGGTCGCCTTATAAAGACACGTTTATAATTTTTACTTGTGTATATTGTAATTGTATCAGCCATAGATGTGTATGAAACTGAAACATTATTTGTCCATATCGTGTTAGCATGTGCTCGCTAACTACGGGCTAGCTGTCATCAAAGTAGTTGTAAAAAAAGTAGTGATAATTGCATTCAGTCAAAATGGTAGAGAAAGAGAGAGAGCGGCATGTTTGTGGTAGAGGAGAGGAGCAGCAGATGAGCAGCTGCCTCCACAGAAGAGGAGAAGAGATGCCCCTCATTCACAAGAGACACATAAAAGAGGTTTGTACTGATGTATGATGTTCTTACCTCTGTTCACTAACAACTACAGAAATACAGTAGATACAGTATTTATATAAAGTTAGCATCTCTGTACTTGACACCGTACACCATACTAAATAACAGTGTAATCTATAACATCAGTTAGATGTGTCAGCTCATTAGAACAGTTGTTCCCTGAGTAACATCAGCTGAATGATTATATGAAAACCAGGAGGGAGAATTATGACAAACATTTATGCACAGACCAAATTATGCTCCATACTTTTATGTCAAAATACTGAATAACCTACAAACCATAACACACAGTCCACTGTCATATTATCTACCAAACATCACTCAAACTTTTAAACACTTTATATAGACTTTATATATAGACTTCTGATGGAGATGACTCTGGATGAGTACAGAGATCTAACAGCACAGTTGCTGGAGAGACAACCAGGTCTAGTTTTTGATGCCTCACCTGATGATGCATCAGTGCAGGGATGATAACCCACCATCTGCTGGTGTGTCAGGGGTAACGTGGCATTCTTGTGCCAACTGTAGGGACATGTCTACTGACCAGGAGAGGAAATACTGAGACCATGTTCCAACTGTGTAAACCTACAACAACACTTCTCCCAGAACTGCATTGGAGAAGTTTGTGTAGATTCACAGACAGTATTTAGAGGATCTCACCTTATCCTGCCTGTATATACTGTATTTCATTTCAATTCAATATCACTCTCACTCATCTCCTATCATTTATATAGAATCGATTCATAACATACATTATCAAGACACTTTAACGTAGTAAGGTCAAGACCTTTTGACATGGTTTCTTGGAGAAGGGAAATTGACTAGTCATCACCAGCTGCTGCATTTGGAACATCAGAAAAAAAGTTTCCTGATCATCAAGGGCGATTCACAGGTTTCATACATGGCCTCTAAATTTCCTTCCAAGTCTGACAGTTTCACATAATGACACAAGTATTCAAACATCTTTTTAATTTCATATATGGTTCTAGTTGATAATTGCTAATTTATTTTATGTTCAATTTTTTTCGTTCAATTTTTTTCTGTATTACATTTGTTTGCACTAATTGACTTATATTTATACTTATATATTATGCTGGTTCAAATTGAAGAGGAAATAATAAAAGCTGTATTCATTTCAGTACTATGCCATACAAATATCTTTACAGGAACAGGAAGAAACTGCCTGAGAGGAAACATGATTCAGTGGTTTATTGTTCAGTGAAACAAGTGTGATGAACTCCAGCTGTTTTCAGTTCACATCAGCAGCTGTCTGGAAGCTCAGTCCTGTTGAAGTGACATATTAGGATCAACTCAGTGTATGATTGTTGTTGATGTGCTGCAATAAAGGTAGGGAAATGTCTGACTTGTGTCTGCACCAACAGTGATGTGGATGGTGCAGGGATGGGTAGATCTAAACCACTCTGCCCAGGGCCACCTGGTGTACATTTCCCTCTTTACAGATATTTTCCTGTCAGTTATTGGATACTCTAAATGAGTTGGACACTCCCCAGTGACTGTCAAGAGATTATAGACTGACTGAAAACTTACCTTACACTGATTGGTGGAAGATACTCCTCATCAGAGCTGCCATCCTTTTTATATTCAGAGAAATATAGCAACAACATAACACCAAACAGTAACAAATGAAAGGTTCAACTTAGTCAACACATTGATTACAGGGTCATTGAGTTACTTCCATCAAGCTACAAACAACATTTAGATGAGTATGTGAAATTACCTGACATCAGCATCAGTTTGTAAACATTTGTTCCTCATCAGTGATTCCACTTGGAAAAGGCAACAGCTATGTTTGCTAGTTTTCTGCTGTCATCTGTTACTAATACATTTCCGGGGTCAGGTTTTCTTTTCTCTAATGACGTAGGTTCAGGAGCTGGTGCTGTTTCTCCAGCAACACGATAAATATGATCCTCTATCCTCAAGAATGCTAAAAATATCCCGCATTCAACTTCTCTCGGCACTCGCTCCATCTTGCACCTCTGTCACGTGACTTATGAGGTTTATTCTAAGGCTACAGAAATAATACAGTGATTATGTTACGGCGATTATACAATATTAGCACCCCGATTACGGATAGTAAATGTGATTTTTGATAATAAAGCCCCAGAAATACCACACACAGCACCTTTAAGCCCACCCCCAGCATACCATTGGTGCTCTTTCAGAGACTCTGTAGTTGGCCAAAATGGAGTCCTTGCCAGATGTGTAGCAGATTGTGGCTTTGTTCACCCAGGCTACTCTGAATCTGTCCTGATTGGGTCATTCAGTTTTTGTTATGATTTTATACTGGATACGTATGGACCCAAGGAATGAGCGGAAACCAGGTGGTAAAAAGCAAGACGGTGAAAATGTATTTACAAAAAACAAAAGAACTAACAAGCTGAGCCAAAAAGAACTAAGGGAGGAGACTGACTGACTGGCTGGGTGAAGGACTCCCAAGAAAAACTGGAACAAAAAGAAACAAGGAGTTAAAACCAGAGGGAAAAAAAACAACATGTAGTGAAGTGCAGATCTAAACTGAGCTGAATGGGTAAGTACCATGTTGGATGTGAGCAGTGCTGACACCTGCTGCAGGAAGAGGCCAGGCTTAAGAAGGCAGTAGGGAAATCAGGGGAACGAGTAGCAGGTGTGTGAGAGGGCACTCCGCCCAGCTGCCCGGTCAAGTCTCCTGAAAGTCCCCGGACCCTGACAATTTGATTACAAAAACACCTTTGGAGATGGTTTGAGAACAGTCCACTTTTGTGGAGCTTCATGGATGCAATCTGTCCTCAGGACATATTAGAGACTGTTTCCTCAGCAGACGTCTGTTTTTACACCCATCGATGCTCATATCTTGAATAATTTTTAACCACCACAATATGAAAGTAATTGTTTATTATTTGTTTTGCTATTCTTAAAACTGTATTTCCTGTAATAGCAGCATGAGTAGAGCTGTGATTCCTCCTCCAACCCCTACCCTGTCACACGTTGACATCAGTCTCTTTAACAACAGGCATTGCATGACACCACTTCCTCATGTCAGATACTGACATCACAAACTCCAGCATCTGCTGATACTACTATCAGTCTGATATAGTCATTTTAGACCTTTTAATTTATGAGGCTGTTAACAACACTTTTGTGCCATTTCGAGGTATTTCAAAGACATAATTCCAATGGTGTAACAAATATTCTCCTACAACAAAGAAATAAGCAGTCCACAACATGACTCAGCTAAAATGTTGTGTTGTGTTGTGGATTTTTTTTACATTTTTACAGTCCCTGCGTATTGAAACATGCAATATATAATACAGGACTTTTAATCCAGATGCGCACAGTACTCTGCACTGAATGTACATATTTTTTGGTATTAGATGACAGCTATTTACATCTGTTTTCCCTAGGCAGGTAGGCAAGAAAGAACAGCTAAAACATTTGTAAAATACCACTAACGTAAAAACCTAATTCTCTAACGTGAGGGGGATGGAATTCTACTTTTTCATTACTTGAATTGTGAATGCTGACTGACCAAATGCTGTTATGAAAAATTGTATTTTGTGTTGGTTGTAACTGTAGCGGGCCCACGGTTGGTGTAGTGGTTAGCACTCTTGCCTTTGCAGCAAGAGGTCTCCCCGTTGCATGTTCTCCCTGTGTGTGCGTGGGTTCTCACCGGGTACTCCGGCTTCCTCCCACAGTCCAAAAACATGCAGATTTGGGGATTAGGACACTCTAAATTGCCCATAGGTGTGAATGTGAGAGTGAATGGTTGTCTGTCTCTATGTGGCCCTGTGATGGACTGGCGACCTGTCCAGGGTGTACCCTGCCTCTCGCCCTATGTCAGCTGGAGTTGGGCACCAGCACCCCGGTAGAAAATGAGTGAGTGAGTGTAACTGTAGCGTTCTAACACATCAAACTTGCCCCATTACTGAAACATGTTTGTGATTGGCAGTGTGAGGAGGGAGGCCGCTTTGTCAGTTGCTCTGGTTTCCAGGGCCTCAGTATGTGTCTACTTACTGTATATCATCTTTTCCTTGTTGCTTAAAATAATATACTGTGCCTCCGATGATATGTTGCAGACCAACACAGATGGGAAAAGTTGAATTATGATGAAATATGCAGCTCAGTTCTACACCTCCTCCCATGGATTCCCCTGTGTGTGTCCACTGCTGGATTTTTGTCGCGCAATAAAATTTATAGTGATAGGCCCAGAAAGTAGAATGACTCACCCAGCATGATTTGTGTGATTACGGCATGCCTGTCAGGCTCCTGTCTGCCAGGAGCTATTGACACCACCAAGCTACAGCCTATCAACCCTTTTTTTTCTTCCTCTCTCCTTTCAGTTAGCAATAAAAAGCATTAACTTTTACAGCAACTCATCTTTGCTGTGGTTAAATACAGAGATCCTGTCCAAGTCAATCACAGAGACTGTATTTTGTTTCACTCCCTACCTAATTTGTTTTCTCATCAGCGTGATGGATTGTTAATGAAGAGCACACTGCCAGTCATGTAACAACACTCTTTCCCTTCATTCATGCTTAATAGTAATTTTTCACCTTTGGCATCTCTTGCAGCGATGTTCCATCTTGTTACGAATCTATAATACATATATATTACATATATACAACATAATATTGAATATTAATATTGAACAGAAGATGGAATTAGAAGATTTATTTGCAAATCAAAATGCAATATACAACGTATGCCAGAAAAATAACAATTCAATTTATCCGCAAAGATTTATTTCTTGCATGCAAGACTGAACAAGTACAATAGCAGTGAGATGCACACTTTGTGCAAAGACACGACTTACTAGAGAATATAAAAATATATATTTACAACATTGTTCAGTGTTATTGTGTTATTACAATCTTATTAGACCAGAATGTGGACGTGTGAGAGAAGAGGAAGACCCCACCACCAGGGGGCAGAGTTCACTGTTTACATCAGTGGCATCCACTGTAGGAGCTGTAAATCTTTGACGCACTTATGTTAGCAGCTGAAATGTCAGGCACGTTTTTTTATTGTCAGTGTTTTGCTGCGTTGCTTTTGTTACTTCATCTCATGTTTCTGAACCAAAATGAGACAATTATTATTTACGTGTCTGCACATGTGCATATCAATGTGGCGTTGTTTTGAAAAAAATCTGTCTAAACCCAAGATAAAACAACTGATATATTGTTGAGATATCATAGACATACAGATATAGTCTTTTTTTTTAGGTAAGTAAAAAAACCTAATTTTTTTCCTACTCCTCCTCACTCACTTGCTCTTGCTCTGGCTCTTGACGTTTCCCTACTGCCTGTGTGACACACAGAGAGTCAGTGTAGGAGATGGTGTATTTTCATAAACTAAGGCCAAAGTGAGCTGCCTTGTGTTGACTGACCTTAGGGCAGGACCATCTGGACTATAAGGAAGCCTGAAGTCTGAGAGTGCGACTGGTGTCTGGAGATGTGCGCCTCCATCACGGAGACTGATGGGAGACACGTGTCAATGCACTGCTAATGAGCCAAATGAACATGAAACATTTACTCACTATGTTACCATATAATTTACCCCTGTTTTGAAGCAACGTGACTCAGTGTACAATGAGGCATACAAAAGATCGATGTTGTGCAATTCAATGTGGGAGAGTTAGACTCTGTAGATAAACTATCATTTATTAGTATTAGATGAATATGTTTACCCAAAAAACACAATTTTTTTTTTTCCTTTGGCTTCTCCCTCTCTAGGGATCGCCACAGCTGATCACCTGCATGATCAGCATATTGTATTTCTTCTTTTTTTTTATGCCAAATACCCTTCTTGACACAACCCTCCCATTTATCTGGGCTTGGGCCTGACACTAGGATTACCCTGGATTTTCCCTCCCCATGGCTGGGGTCAACCTAGAGTGACCACTTTACCCAATCAAAGCAGAACAATGGGGATTGGGTACCTTCCTCAGAGGTAAAAGGTACCCTTTCACCTGTCAGGGTACAAAACTGCAACCCTCTTGTTACAAGCCAAGTTCCCTTTCCACTAGTCCACAGTATTGTAAAAATATTGTTATGGTAATTAATGATGTTTAATAGAAAATTAATATTATGGTAACACAACATATTTCTAAAGTTATCACCAAGTGACCTCTTGTTAATTACAACAACAATATGTGTATGGGACATAAGAGAAGTTGATATAACATGACAATTATACATTTGGATACACTGTTGTTGGCCTATATTGATTCTTATTACCTTGATATTAACAAGGAAATACTACTTTTATGACCATACTATTCCCATTGTATGGTAGATGGTATTATCATAATTACATTCCTTTTTTTTTGCCATGATATAACATGATATAACTGTATTGTTCAAATTACAATTCTAAGAATGACTCCCCCATAATTTATAAAATCTATCTAAATTCTCTTCGATAGAATATTTCTCAAGGGTAAAACCCTGAGAAATGTTTTCATAGATTAATGGCTTGTGTGGGTGGTTTTTATTTTGTCTCTAAAAGATATTATATGATTCACTTGGAGAAGAGAGAGAAAACAATCATCCTTTCTCTGGTGTTACTGATCCCAAGTGTTTGAAGGAACGGACCGAGAATGCATAATTTTGCACAGAATATTTTTGAAAATTATTCTTGTGATATTATTTTGCAACACATCTTTCCAACCTTCTTTTATTCTTGGGCAGACCCAAAAACAACAAAACACCTGTACCTGTCACTGCATTTCAAGATTCAAGATGTTTATTTGCCATTTGTGCATGAACAGACAGTTTGGGCACATAGGAATTCTTGTGCACATCTTCCACAGTTGGTAATATGAAAGCAGAGAAAAAAAAGAACAAGACACAGAGAAATCTAAAATTACAAAAATAAAGTAAAAGTGCAAACACTTGACAAGAGTATTGTGCAAAACTGTAACAACTACAGAAGTATAAAGTTGATCAACCACAACTAAACATATGGGAAAGAGTTGTTGAGGCTCAGTTGAGGAAAGAATTGAAGAAGAGAGAACAGCATAGTGTTGATGTTGGTTTTTCTTTATGCTGATGATAGATTTAAAGGACTGAATCCCCAAACATTTACAGAAATGCAGCCCCAAACTTGTAAGGAATCTCCACAAGTCATTAATGTTTTTTTCAGCCACATGCATACTCGTCAGTCCAGAGCACCTGCTGTCATTTTTCTGCACCCATTTGTGTGCTTAGTTGAGTCACTGGCCTTGTTTCCACATCACTGGACCTTTTTCTTTGTGCTTCTTCAAAACAGCATATCTTGAAACCCCAGTCTGCTTTGATATCTTTGCTGATGTAATAGACCTACTTTGTATCTTGCTGCTGTACTTATTTGTCATGGTGTTTGACCTGTTGTCTTCCACAACCTCAACTTGGTTAGGGTTAGTCTGGCTGTTCTTCACCCAGTTTTTGGCCTCCTATATTTAACAGCTGCTTCTGTTTCAGTTCATGACTGTGTTTGACTTGTCTTAGATTTTTCTTTTGTTTAGCGTACATTTTGTGTATTGTAAATTTTTTCACACCTGCTTCAAACCTTTGCACAGTGCTGTATAGTTCAGTTCTGTGGATGAACTGCTGGAGCTCTGTTTGTTTTCAGTTACAGCTTACATTTGTTATTACTGGTTAAAAAAAGTCCTGCATAATTGAGCCCAAAGCAGAGTATTAAGCCTGTGACGAGCTGCCAATTGTCTTGGCAATAGTTGGATTTGTTTGTGACTGATTTACTGTCATCAAACTATAATATGTAGCATCTTGTCTATAACAGATTCATCTTCTTTCTTTCCCCCTTTTGACTCAACAGCTGCGTGTAAGGACCTGAAGCGGGCTCTGGAGGTGTCCCAGCATGCAGAGGACATGGGTCTGATTCTTGGGGCCTGTGCCGGCGGCCTGGTGGTCCTCATTCTGCTTCTGGGCGCCATTGTCATCATTGTCAAGAAGGGGTGAGTGGCTGTGAAGATGTTAGGTCTGTTTGCAGGTGAGACAGCTTCATTGTTCATGTGTGTTCAGAGGAGTAAATTTATCACCATCCCTCTTGTCAGCTAGGGTCTATTGAGAAATGCATTTGGCAAGTGAATTACAATCAGTTAGTGGAATAGTGGAGCATTAATCCCAAACTCTCCCACCACTGCCTCAGCCAAGCTTTTCTGTGTCATCTCATCTTTTAATTTCAAGGTCTGTGTGTCAGCTGAGCACATTCAAATGCAGCCCGTCCGCACTGGAATCGCTGGCTGCTCTCCACCCGCAAATTACCTCTGCCGTCAATCGCACCTGCAGTGTATTCTTCCCTTGCTCGCCGGGCAATGGTGGAACACTCTGAGTGTGAAATATTTCATCAAGGGGCATGTTATTCTATTGCCCACTCAATTACATGAGGCAAGCAGCTGTGAGGTGCCAATGGATGGGCTGGTAATTGGTTAGGAAGGCTGTTTTTGGTTTTTTTCCCTTCATCTATTTTTTTTTTTTCCTTTGGGGGGGAGGAACTTCTGCTCCCCAAGGGATGTCTTTCCACACAGAATAGAGGGGGAGAATGAATGGGGATGTCTGGAAGAAGGCACTGACTGATAAGATTCACTGGACCAATCTAGCTGGCACAGTAGGAGCCAGACCAGGCGTGGGGAGAGGAAGAGGAGCAGATGTGTTTAAATGTAGTCACAAAATAATTGCACCCTGTATGTGGAAAGTTAGAAACTATATGAATTGTCCATGAATTTTGGTTTTGCAATCAATAGGACAATAAGAGATGCCAGTATATACTGTAGGTGCTTACAGTGCAGGAAATGAAGTAGGGGCTACCTGCGCACTCACACTCAAGGCTTTGAGATATTTACTTTAACGTGTATGTACAGAAGGTGCATTGAATAATTTTTTAATACTCTCCACTTCATCTGTTGTAATTACTTGTGTTTTGTTAGTTTTACGAGCACAGTTTTAATTTTTTCCTGTCTAATACAATAATATAATGAATATTATTATTATAATTACCCTTGACTATTTTGTTTAAATAGTCAAGGCTAATTATGATTGCATAGCCTTTGTTATGCTGCCAGTGCTGGGAACCAGCCTGAGAATGAAGTTTGTCCAACTAAGCTACATTAGGTGGCGATGTGCCGTCTTTCGGCTTGTTAACATTAAGCATATTTGTTTGCCTTTTTATGGCACAAAATCATAGATTCTCTATCGACTTTCGTGTACGAGAGTTTTGCAGTTTGCAAAGGCTGTCAAAGAGCAAATTAAAGAATGTGACATTCTTAAGCAGGTGTACATTTTATCAGATGATTCTTTACATGGCCATGCAAGTCCATTTTCTTGTTTTGTTACTTTTATATTGTCAAACTTCCCAAATTGTCTTGGTCCAGTGATGATTTTATGCAACAAGCGCTTCCTTAATTTTTTAACGCTTTGTCCTGCTTCATGAATTCTTTCGAAGAACATTCCAGCACACTTTATTTATCTCTACAAAGCCCATCTCGATAAACCATTTCACTCTCTGTCTCTCTCTTCTTTCCTCCTCCTTCATGCTATTCAGAAGGGACTTCTATTCTTACCCTTACTACCCGTAAGTTACTACTTTCTCCATCCTCCACCCTGACCCCCCCTTGATTTCATCTACCCCTTGCTTGCCCTTCATAGTCCCAGGATTAGTCAAGTGGGAATCTCCAGCCTATCAACAGTATCACCTATCACCAGTACCCCCCCCCCCCACCCCCCACAAAGACACACACCTGTCTTGCTCCTTCCCCTGCCTGTCTTATCTCTTTGCCTGGCTTTTCTCTGTTCCTGCCCCTTTTCTGATTTCCTATTATTACCCCTCCCCATCCCTCTTTGCCTCTATCCTGTCTCTATGTTACTGCATGTCTACAGTAGGAAGAAGGTGGCCATAAACAAGGCAGCCATGTCCTACAGGCAGGAGAAGAGTCGCAAACTGAGCTCTTTGGACTGCAGCATGACGGAGCAGAGTACTCTCCAGCAGGATGAGAGGATGGCCCACTCCTTCATGGATCCCCACAGCTGCAACACTCGAAGTAAGACAGTGAGGAACATAGGGGTACTCTTGAAAAAAGTGAGATGAAGTTCCGTCTTTTGCAAAGACTGTATATAAAATAAAGTGGATGCAGTCTTCGGGGTTGCACAGTCACCTCCTCCATGAAGCCTCAAGATTTGGGATTTGTCCCCTGCAACCAGACACCTACTGGACAATACAAGCTGTCATTTAAACAATGCTCATATGTATGTGCTCTGCTTTATCAACTATTTTCCTCTAAATGGGAAGATATACAAATTTTACTATGAATTTCATGAAAGACATGAAACTAGTTATTCAGACCACTAACTCTTTAGGGAAATGTTTGCACACATTATAAATTCAGTGAGAGGTAGAAACTAATTTTTCTCTTAGATTTCCTTTCAAACAAAGTCCTTTTTTCAACCAACGGAGCCTCCCATTGGTGGCTTCCTGCTACTTCTGCCTACCTTAAATTTAATTCAGAGGTAACTAGGGGTTCAACTTCCTGTTTTTCTACTGCACTTTTATTATTAGTTTCCTTCTTGTATCTGTGAACATAGCTAGTTTTCCCTGGTAGCTACTGCAAATTTAAGGCTTTTAGCCACAGCACATTTCCTTATTCCTTGGAGGAGGATAAAAGTTTGCACTTTAGCATTTTGGCAGAAACAAGTATGTAGAAGTCTAATTGAAAAGGCCAAATCTTTTCTGTTCCAAAAAAAGCCTTTTGCTTTAACCAACTCCTGTTATAGCAAATCCTGACTGCACACATGATACCTGTTTTATAGTAGCAATGTTACCTGTAAAAGTTGTTGTCCTGCCTGCTGCGTAAAGCCACACAACTACTGACTGCAAATGCCTTAGCTGAAATCTTGCACAAAAATAATGACAGCCTTTTTTTTTGGCAGATGTTACTGCTAAAAATAAGGTCTATAAGCTGATGTTTTTTGCTCCTTCCTGACCTTTAGCTGCGTTTACTTTCAAGCATGTATCCAGTCAGGTTATCAACTGAGAAACCTCATGCAACTGTCTTCTGTGTTCAAACATTCTGCAGTGTTGGTTGTCCTTCAGTCAAGTTTTTTTCAATAACAAAAACTGTGCACTTTGTGAGTCTGTGTCACAAAGTGCACAGTGTTGTGGTCACGACCTGAGCGGTGTTTGTGCTCATGTTCTCCAGATGAACAGCGCAGCTCCATCAACGAGTCCAGCAGCTTATTAGGAGGCTCGCCTCATCGTCACTGTCGGAGAAAGAGCTCGCCTTATCACACGGGTCAGCTCCACCCTGCTGTGAGGGTGGCTGACCTCCTACAGCACATCAACCAGATGAAGACAGCAGAGGGCTATGGTTTCAAACAAGAATATGAGGTAAGAGAGGAGAGAGGAGCTTCTAATATTGGGTTCTTTGTGTGGTTTGGCTCAGACATTGAAGGGATGGTGGGAAATCTTGCAGTTTACTACCACCTGGTTTCCATTCAAATTTATTGCAAGTTTTTGCCACATTTTTAGGAGTTATGCTGAGTTCCATTAATAACATGGGAAGTCAAAAATACAAGTGATATCACCCCTAAGTTTCGATGAACAATGACAACTACTTGGTGTCATGGCACATTTTATTGACAATGACTGGAAGACGCAATCCTTTGCCTTGACTGTCAAAAAAACAGAGGCACAACTAATTGTGACCTGCGCAAAAAAATTCCTCGACATCGCCAACGAGTGGAAAGTATGTAGCAAAATACACCCATTTTAATGTATCTCTAGATGGATAAGACACATTGTTTTAATAAAGAAAAATGCAACAGTTTTTTTACACAATTCATCTTGTTGCATACAGGATGGCAGTCATCCATGTGGAAATACATGGATGACTGTGAATGTGAACTACAGACACTCTGATTACTTATTTAATTTACTTAATTACTTTAGTTACTTTAATTAATTTAGTCATTAGAAGAAAAGCAAACTTTTAATTGCGATTAAAAATGTGAGATAAATTAGGTAAATTTTTTTTTAAATCTATTAACAGCCAGATAGGAATACAAGCTGATAACAATGCTCTGCATGGCATTTTCCCCCCATACCTGTGACATCATGTTTCTGGATAAATATTATTCGCTACATTGCTTATGACTGATTTGCTGTGAAACAAATACAGGAGTGCTATTGACAGTAAAAGTAGCAGTGTGAAAAGTCAGAGGTCAGGGGGCATCCCCTCTTCAGGAAAGTTAATAATCTAGGAAACAGCTACAGAATCATTTGGATTCGTGTGACAAAGCATTTACAATGAATTTGAAGTGACTGAAAATTGATTTAGAAATATCAGTTCTGATCTAAGAAATGTTCAAAAGCAACTGAGAAACACTGTAAGATTGACGCCTTAATGTAACCATAATAATAATGCTTTATTTGTCACAGCAACACAGATAGAAAAGAAAAAGTCAATGAGTAAAACTATCATGCATATGATATGTAAAATGCATTGAAAACATTAGGGAATAGAAGGATA
The DNA here is from genome assembly GCA_016785285.1 of Brachirus orientalis. Classification (NCBI taxonomy): domain Eukaryota; kingdom Metazoa; phylum Chordata; class Actinopteri; order Pleuronectiformes; family Soleidae; genus Brachirus; species Brachirus orientalis. The sequence goes on from JAFBJR010000010.1 coordinate 1,274,085, forward strand.
TAAACAAATCTAGGCCATAAAGCTGACACTGACCTGCACACCTCATCACTTTTTCTTGCAGTTCTACATCTTCACAGGCTTTTGTTATCTAAAGTTTATTCAACTTGGCAGTCGAAATAGTTAGAATTAAATCTCCTTTACAACTGAGGCCTTGCCAAGTCAGGGAGACAATTTATTAATTGAATATGATGTAGTGTTTCAGAGACTGTCACTCATTAATGTTGTACTGAGACACATGGACAAAGAGATGATGATGATGATGATGATGATTTGTGTTGGTAAGCTTTAATGCACAGCAGCAGATCAGCTCAGGTAATCTGCTAGACACTTTTGTATCACAGATGTTGTTTCAGCCACCTAAATCCATAAGAATGGTGAAACAATGTTCAAAGAGGTTGATTAGTGACAATGTGGCGAGCTCAAACCCTGAACATAAACTGGTACAACTGAAATGGGAAACACATAGGATGTTGGAACATTTTAAAGTTGCAGAAGCTGTGATGTCCATTTCAGTTGTTTTGTTATTATGCGAGGACCCTTAGTTTGGGGAGGGCATGTTGAAAGTGGAAGCCCAAACCTGGAAAACCCAAACCTGGAAGACAGTGACAGTGTTTGTCATCCCCTATGAAATCCACATTGTATTCAACTTCAACTGAAATGCAGTCTTATTTTGGTCTGATGTAACATTATTGATATGCTGTGTCTGGCAGGATAAATGCTTCTTTATTTACTATGTAATCTTGCTGCCTTGACATACAGTGAAACTTCCTGTGCACAGTGAAGGACTGTCACAGGGTGACATACAATACTATACTGAGCAAATCACAGAGGGAGTCGTGTGGAACTGATAGGCTCAGCATTGTGTAATTTCATGTGATAATGGTTTGAATGTAACAGACATTGGAAAGTTACCCATTACAGGGCTGTCCTTGAATGATTTAGAAATATAAGGATATATTATACATCAGTGTTTCCCCAAACTTTCTATTTCTGTATTTAAGGATCGCAAACTATCATGACCCAAATCAAAATATCAGTCCTCACAAGAAATAAAATGTATGCACAAGTTAGCGACTAATTTACAGCCATATTTGTAACACCTCACACCATTTTGAATTGGTCAACAAATCGTTTCTAATTTTAGTTAGAAATAGAATTAGATCTGGTCAGTTAGTTGAAACTCGTGATTTAAAACATATACACAGTGGGGAAAGGTGGGGAAATTTATGCATATTTGTGCGGGGACCAAATTAAAATCTCCCGCAACCCAACTGTGGGCCTCAACCCAGACTTTGGGAACCACTGCTGTACATCTAATGGTAGCCAAACTTTCTTAGTAGTGATGAAGTATTTAGCAGAGTGTTTGGCTTCAGTTTAGCTCTGAATAAATAATGATGAAGAAACATTGAATAGTTTATTATTTATTTATATGTTTTTTTAATTAGAAAATACTTTAAACGTTTGTGTGAGTTTGATGAATTTAGCTGATGGAACAGCAGAGAATAGTTTAATGTAATCTCCTTTAAAGTTAATTAGGCTTGTTTTTATCACAGAGACTACAGGGCAGAGGGCCAGTCAAAGGAGTGTTAAACAAGATTCAACCAGACATTACCTGGATAGAATGTAGTAGCAGGTGTAATCCTCTGATGATCTTGTTTGCTCCCGCTCCCCCTGGTCTCATGTGTTCCCAATTTGCACCCCATCTCACAGGAGGGATTGCTGTGCCACAGATGAGAGACATCACTGCTAGAGCCTGGATGTTCCTGCCAATACAGCAGCATTTTGTCATAATTCAAGCCAGGCCCATGCAAACCCCACATTTATGTCTCCCTCTCCTTGTGCTTGTCCTCTGTTCACAGCATTGATCTAGATTCAGTGATTCACCTCAGCAGATTTTGTCGATGAGCTTCATAAAACAGCTGTCGCAAATGTAGCAGTTCCACACTGATGTATTATAGAGCACTGTGTCCAGAATAAGAAAGACTGCAGTTGGCCACCCCCAACTTCTCAAGGCCACAGTCATCTCTCAGCGGCGCGTGTCATCTTTCCGCCTCAGTCACCTCCTCTGTGCTGTGGCAGATGTCTGCTGATGACTTGGCAAGATAGTGTTAGTCAGGCATCCTCAGAGTCGCCAAAATTTATGCTGATTTTTTTTGCAAAATTTAGCAAAAATGAGCAAAATGTTATTTTCAAGATGCATCAAAGATCCTTTTTTTTAATCTATAAAGTCACTCTTTTTCTAACTGAACTCATTGGTGCTCTCTGACTTTGCTTTGCAGAGTTTCTTTGATGGCTGGGACGTCACAAAAAAGAAGGACAAGACCAAAGGGAGGAACGACAGCTTACTGAGGGGTAAGTACCTGTCCATGGAGTCTACTTGGTTAAATAGGAAATAATAAGAAAGAGACACTGATGTTGTTATGACTTGAAATGTTCCGATAATATTTTCTCCTTCCTACAGTGAATATCTAAAATGTCCGCCATGGCTGTTCACTTTCCCACGGTGTCACTACGCTCACCACCAAATCTGACCAATTGTCATCAAAATACAGCTTTTATTTTATGTTGTTATTCTGCACAAACTGACAAATAACATGACTTTCTTGGTGGAGATTTATTTTTTTAATACAAACACAATGAAAAAAACCTAAATACAATATATCAGAGGCAGGAAATGACAGCAAAACAACAAAATGTTCAAAAGGGTGTAGAGTGAAGTAGCCCCACTCTGTACCTGTAAGTTGTTGTTTTTATTTTTATTTTTTTAAAGCAAATTCAAAACATCACTAAACATATTTGGGAATAAATATCTCAATTTGTTTAACTATTCAAAGTGCCAAAGATAAAGATCCAAGATTTTTGATCCTCACCATGGGGTACCCTCCAGAGTTAGTAGTCAGTAGTTTTCTACAAGAAAATAATATTATTTATTAATGAATTCCTGTAAAAACAGCAATAAATAAATCAGAGGACTATGCCAATAATAAAAATATAAGACTATAACAACTATATATCATTGTCTCATACTTATTGTCTCATACTTGTGCAGCACAGTAATGACTGTCACTGTGATTGGGATTGAGACAATCAGGAAAGAGGATCTAACCATTTTGTTGAATTGAAATACATTAGAACACCATACTAACGTTTAACAAGAAGACAATGTATAATGAGCTTTTTCAAGCGGGTGCAGTAGCACACACCCCTGACGCACATCACAGCCAATGTCAGATCAACCAGCTAGAAGACTGAATATTTTGTTGATTTTCAACGCGGTACTTAAGGGTTAGGGGTTGTTTCTTAATGATGAATCTTACAATGGCGTGGACGTGCAGCCTGCCACTCTACAACATTAACATCGACAAAGCAATTAAAGAAGTAACTTCTGATTCTGAAATTGTTGGGGGACAAAACAGCTGGAGATCATGGGGACATTTTATGAATTTATTCAACTTCATCTGAATGACTGATCACCATCAGTCATCACACCACTTAGGAACTTGCACATCAAACTTTGGACTTCTTTCACTGACATACTAGTGACCACACTTTCTGTATCCTTTCAAATTACAGCCATGCATGGTTCAGCCATATACAATAGGGGGACTCTGAAATAATAACAAATTTGTTCATATTTAACTAGAGCTGGCTAACACTACACTACCAGAAATTGCTTTAATGCTTTCAGAATAATACTCTATAATACTATAGTACTACTCAGCAGTAGTGTAGTAGTACTGTTGCACTACTGGTATTTGTAGTGGACTTTTATTTTGGAGCAGTGATGAAGAAATAATTTCCAGTAAGGATGAATGGTGCTGATAATGTATTTTAAAGATATAGTATCACATTGGTGAATACATTTGTGAATGCTTGATATGGCATTTTCATCAGGTAAACATTACCTGGCTCAGTTAGATACTTTTTTTTTTGCTTGCACACACTATAAAGTAGGTAATAATTTATCATGAACCCTGACCCTGACCCTCGACCCTTATCATGTGAGTCATCCTGAGTAACTCTGAGCTGAATGCCTGTTGTTTCTAGAAAAACAAATTAAACTGATTTAAGTTTTGAGTAATTAACATCCATTGAAGGGTTTTGCTTTACCGTTGGTTGAAAGAAAAGCCAAAAGATTGTCATGCCTTTCGACATGAAATTGGAAGAAACTATGTCCTCACACGTTGCCACTGAGGCTTCTTTTTATTAATATGAAACATATTTTTTTACGACATTTCAGATGACCGACACCGAGTCAAAATGCACTCTTTGCTCGCAGACCCCAGTTCTGATTATGTCAACGCCAACTACATAGATGTAAGTCACGTGCACTCTTTCCTTGTTTTCCTCCTCTTTCGCCTCCTTCATCTTTGCCTTTGCTGTTCCCATATCTCTGCTTTAACAGTTGAACTAATCCCACAGTCTGACCAGAGGACAGTTCCACACATTTGAACTCTCTTACTCAGACTGAAATGGCATGTAGCAGCTACAGCCATGGCATCATGTTAAAGGGATAGTTCAGGTTTTGGTACAGATTCTGCTGTCTAACATGATATAATGACCATATTAACATATATATGTCGACTGTGTCAAAAATTTCGATTAAAATTGGTTGATTTGATGGGTGGTTATGAGGCACTGATGCATAGTCAACCCTGGCTTTGGTAAACATAGCTGCCAATGGTGACAATGTAAAACAGATTTAAGCCACCTAGTAGAATTCATGCCTGTTTTAATCAGCAATAGCTTATGAATATGCTTCCAAGTTTATCTCGCCATTTGATTGTAATTTTTTACTGAAAACTGAAGTTTGTGTCTTTTTGTAAACTGTTCATTCCCCATACCTAATTCCATATGAAAAAAGTCTGTGACTTTTACATTAAGGAACACAGGAGTTGTTGATACACTGATACCTCTTGTCAGTAAGTTAAAATATGTTAAGGTAATGTAAGGTAATGTTCTTTATTCCGATTTACCACAGAGACACAAGCTAAAACACAGATTTTCTCTATTTCTCTATTGGATGTAGAGGAATACAGTTGAGGACAAAATTATTAGCCCCCCTATGAAAATTTCATTGTTTTATTAGTATCTCCCATGTGCTGTTAAACAGAGCAAATCATTTTTATCACAGCTTTTTCAAAAATCCTAGTTTTATTTTGGATGCGTCCATTATTTGACTTTGCACACAGAAATGAAATTATTCCACAAAATCCAAAAACTACCGGGGTCAAAATTATTAGCCCACTTAAGAACTGACCTTTTTATTGAGCCATAGCACAAACCAATGTTGCACAATGATGTGCTTAACTGTGTAATGCTCAAAACTTTCAAAATCAAGTTAAAACTGAGGGTTATCTCCCAGTTTACACACAGTATAAAATCTTCAGTAAGGGTTTGAGCTGTCACTTGAGAAAACATCATGACAAAAACAAATGAAATCAGTTTAGACTTGAGAAAAAGGATTGCTGATGCTCACAAAGCAGGAGTAGAGTTATCGCAGCGAAGTGATCGCAGCATATCACAGCATCATCAAGAAATTCAAACAGATACACAATACAGAACAAGCCTGGCAGAGGTAGGAAGAGAAAGATTTCAAAGACTAAGATGTGTCTAAAGGCCCCAGAACAACTGCCAAGACACTAGTGAAGGACTTAGCCAAGTCAGGAATTGTAGTCTCAAAGAAGACAATTACTAGAGCTCTGTGTAGAAATGGACTGTGGAGTTGAAGACCAAGAAGAACTCCACTTCTGTAGAAGAATGGCTGCAGGCTGTTATGCTGTATTTCTGTGTGCAAAGTCAAATAATGGAAGCGTCCAAAATAAACGGATGTTTGAAAAAGCTGTGTTAAAATTTGTTGAATGATTTCGTCCTCAAGCGTGATATTTTTTTTTTATGTGTCTCAAACATGGTGTCCTTACTGGCAGCCATATTTTCACAGAGAGCAACGCCTCAGACTGTTGCTGACTTGTTTGTTAGTACATTCAACCACGCATCGGCCACTTCGTTTACATCTGTATGTGTAAGCACAGGCAGGTCTTGAGGTGGGATTTTAGCAAAGACATTCTCTACGGACACTTTACAATGTTCATGAATGACCCACAGCAATTACACAGCAATGGGAGACTCTGCAGCACAGATGAACCTTTTATCTACTTTCAAAAACTTCTATCTCACTTGAAGTTCAGCTCAAGTGAATGTCTCAGTCTCTGTGGTCCCAGCACCAGTTCAGATTCAGACTTGCAGCTTTTCATTAGCTGGACTAACAAGACAGAAGGATAGTCACTCTTTCCTTCCATACAGGTCAGACTGTGCTCTCTGCTGTGCTCTATAAATTGAAGGGTCACTTGAAGGAGATGAAAAGTTCTTGACTGTTTTTGGTGCAGCCTAGTGAAGTTGTCAAATTCATGGGTTAAAGCAGCGATTACCAAAGATTGGGTAGGGACCCACAGATGGGTCATGGAAGGTATTGTTTAAACAAAATAGCTAAATGTTCCCAGTCTTTTAGTTAAGATTTACTGTATATGTACTGTATATGTTTTATATTGTGCATATAAGTAAAACACTGGCATTCAGGATTCATTTTACTCAAAAATTATATTAGGTGTTATGACATATCTGTAAATTAGTCACTACATTATGCATGAATTTCATGATTGATGTTGATATTTGGGTCATGATTGTTTGCTATCTTAAAAAGTAGGCTCATATGTTAAGATTGGGAAACACTGGGTTAAAGCATAGTGTCAGTGTCCACAGTGTGTTTGTGGGCGGCCAATTTATCCCCTTCATTGCTCCAAAGGGGCTTTGTCATTTACTGTGCCATCTACACTGCCACCATGTCATGTGGAGAACCTCTCTTCACAACACCGCAGTGAAATTGTTTCAAATGATAAAAGGATGAATCCAAGTTTAAAATAAATGGAACAGAAGTTCCACTGCTCTCTGCTCTCATTAATGTGCAATTTTATGTTTGTTTTTCTAAATGTCCGCTACCTTTCTTGCTCAGGAGGTGATGCCTATTCCACCCATGCTGGTAGCAGCAACATTTTCTTCAAATGGAGTAATGGTTGCCTCGGTAATGCAGACAAACCCGAAAGCATAAATAATTTGAGTAACATTTTAATTTTACTTCAACATATCAATGTACCTTTCACAACAGCCTTTGCCTCTTTCTTTACTGTAGATGTTATAAATAGTAGCCGAGTAGCATATTCTCAAAGGTGACTGGGTTCAAGAAACAAATAAAAGATAATGAGATCACATGGCTGCCAGTGGGGACAGATTTGTGCCACTTAACAAAAGGCTCATTTAAAAAAAGAAGAGAAAAAAATCACCTTATTAAATATTTTAAGATTTTTTTTTCTGTCATTAGACAGCCTTTTATGACTGGAAACTTGTAAACCACTCACTCTCCCTTACCAGTGTCCAGAGAGAAAATTAGCGTTTGCAGCTCACTGAGACACAGGAGTTGTTTGGGCTACTGCTTTCTCATTTATAGAGTTTTTGTCAGTGGGTTAAATCTGCATGAAGTATTTCAAATACTCACCAAATTACACATCTAACTCAGTGATGGAGGCAGAAGTGGATCAACAACTCCTGTGTGCTGTGATGTAAAATCGCTGATTTTCTCAGTGGGCTTGGTGTGGTTTGAGTGGTTAACAAAGCTTCGAAAACTCAAGTTTCCAGTTGGAAAAGGTTGTCTATCTGCAAGATAAGGTGTCTAACATATTCTTAAAGGTAGAATGTGTAAAATGTAGCAATATTTATTGGTGAAGTTGCATGATAAATATCACAGATTTAAGAAACAAAAGGATATCATTAGGTGAGCCTTTTGTTAAGGGGCTAAAATCCACGTGTCCCCACTATTTGGGATGTTTTCAGTGAGGGCAAGTCTCTGCATGCTATGCACAGCAAAGTCTGAGTTTATGTCAATGCCTCATAAAACCATGGGGTACTGGCAAAATAAATAAGTAAAAAGAATAAGACCTGAACTATCCCTCAAATGCTTTGAGGTTTCTGAACATTATTCTCTCCACAGGTTCTTCTTTTTTTTACTGTTTCATTTCCCCCTTTTCCTGTTCTTTGTCACAATAACTAGCTCTTGTTTCCTCCCCCCACATTTTTTTCTCCTTCTCTCTCTCTCTCTTTTTTTCCGTCCCTTGTTTTCAACCTTTTGGCACCTCTAGATTCGGATAAACAGGGAAGTAAGTACCTTGCTTCTCATCTCTTTTCATCCCTTTGCCATTTTCACACTACAACCCACCCCCATCCTTGCTGTCTCTGCCCACCATTCATGGCTCCCCTCCAAATTCCGATCTTGCTATTCCCTCTTCCACTCTGAGCTACTGAGCCTCTCTGCCTTCAGGCATCTCTTTTCCTCCCCTGGGTATTTCCCTCTGAAAACTGACTGCAGCAGTCTGTCTGTCCTCTTTCATCTATGATCAGATGCTCACCTGGAGTTTCTTGCAGAACATCAGGCTTGTGCTATAAAAGGCTGATAGAGCGCCACAGAAGAGAGAAGATGAGGTTACATTATAGCAAACGTAAACAGTGTGACACAGCAGGCATTGTAAATATGTTTTCAATAAGCTCAGTGGAAAAGCACAGTGTATAGACGTCCATGAATTATTTTAGATACAGCTTAGTTGGTAACTTTTATCTGCAAACATCTGAGTTTCACCGTAAGATCATCAGGTCCATATTTATCAGGCGTCTCAGAGAAGAGTTATTGCACGGTAACATGAGTGACTCTGCATTATTTAGTGACTTATCCTTGTAAAATAAATTTACACTGTAAAACCTTTTACTGTAAATTTACAGTAATCTACTGGTAAGTACTGTATTTCTTTTTACAGTATTATACTGTAATTTAGAATTACAGTATATTACTGAAATACATTTACAGTTCATTACTGTATTCTTGTAAATTTACAGCACAATACTGTTTCCAGCTTTGTCAGTAAATGACTGTATATTTGCAGTATTTAAGAATCTACAGTATATATTCTGTATTTAGAATGTGACTGTCATACTACTACTACTACTACTAATAATAATAATAATAAAAACAATAATAAAAATGATTAAAATAATGGCCTCATAGTAATCATCATCATCATCATAATGAAGTATTAATAATATAAATGATGAAAAAAATGAAAAATGAACAATAATTATGCAGTTAATTTTCAGGTATTTATTGCCGAAAATAATAATCATAAAACCATCTTTTTAACCATCTTCCCACTCTTCTTGCTGTGCACCTTCTCATGGCTTGCTTTTGTGCCCCTCTCAGGATTAATGTAAATGCAGACTCTGAAAAACAATGCAAAACGACACAAATATTTGTCTTTTAGGTGACACCATTGTATGAAAGAGACATATCTAGAGCCCGTTCAGTACAATTCACACCAATAATCAAGTTTAAAAGAAGAATATGATGGAAAGGAAATACTGTCAGCCACAACAATATTAGTAGAGGCAGCAGTAATGGTGGTAGTTACTCTTCTTATGTCAGAGGCACCAGTGGTTTTCACTAGGTTATTCGACAATGGTAATGTCTGAAGAACTTTCAGTGAAGTCAAGTTCTGTAATACAGTCTGCGAAAGAGTGCCTACCTCTGAATGAACTCCAGTGTGCACGCTGCCTCAGGCTGAAGTTGTAGTAGGAGGCAAAGAGTACTGCAAGCCCATGCACAAAGCAGTTTCCTTCACAGAGCACCTCTTTTTCTATGCTCATCATCCATCACTGGTTTGTCTGTGTCATTGGACCTGAAAAAAGATTCCAAATTCGAAATTAGTTAAAAGGGAAACAAATGATATAATCAATCTGGCACAATATAAACTGTGAATTTAGAAAAAAGATTTTTGAAGGTTCTCGGGGTGAAAATGTACACAGTGACTCTGTTTACCAATGTGGAAAACACAGAGCACTAGTTTTTATGTGCTACCTCACTACATTTGTCAGTCAAGTTTGTCAGTATGACAGAAAATGCGAACATGCGCGTAATTTAGCTAGCTTGTAATGCTCACTAAAAAAAGCTAGAATTTCCACAGCTTTAATATAACACTGTTCGAAATGGCAGAAAATTCAACTGGAGTAAGGCTCACAATTATGTATTTTTTAATTTACTTGACAGGGATAATGTCTTGACATAACATAATATTTTTTACTGTTTAAGGCAGAATGACTTACCTGATGGAGGTGGCTGATGAATGCAGGTTGAAGTGTGGCCGTGTCTCTGTGGTGACAGAGACTTGCTGGCAGATGAAATATGAAATGCAAGCTGCAAGAACAACTTTTGCTCCTGTCACGTCAGTTAATTTTTTAATGAGTCCCCGCAGTATTTTCACTTTCCCAAGATCCTCAGCTATTTACAGCAAAATTACAGTAAATTCCTTTAAATAATGACACTCTATTAAAGTGCTGTAATCACGTTATTTTGTTTCCCAGATTGCCTTTCTGTTTACAGTATGATACTGTATAATACTGTTGAAATTTTACTGTGAATTTACATCAAAGTCTTACAGTGTACCTCTGGAGATTCTGTGACTTTGGGCTCTAATTTCATGGTGCAGCACAAGGTGGCTCAGCCCGTGCAGTGGTAATTTCGTCCAGTGCATACCGTGCGCAGCGAATTTGACAATTTGGTAGACCAAGGCAAGCAGAGGCTGCACAAAAGGGGGAGGTGTCGACAGATTCAGCTTGGTGCACTGACAATTTCGTGCCAAAAGGTTGCGCTGAAGGTGCATTTTCGCCAGCTCCAACCTGGTCGGGCTCTAATTTTGTAGACCAGGCCAGGCGCAGTGCAGGTACGCCGCGCCAAGGGGGTTGTGTCCAGCCGTATTTTCCAAGTTTCGTGCACAGCGCAGGGTGCGCAGCTCTGCGCCCGGCCTGGTCTACGAAATTAGAGCCCTTTGTGACTAATAGAAAGGACTAATTTGATACAGTTTTTGCAAATAAGCTAACCAGAAAGTTCCAAAACCTTGTTTACGGCTGCAATATATATAAACAATGTTGGCATCAACTGAAACAACTCTCCTTTACTCTGAATGGACCACTGTCAAACAGAGCTCTTGGACAAGGCTGTTCTACCCGTTGCATATGTTTTTTGTCGGTAAAAGTCCACCCAACAAGGGTGAACACAGCAGACACTACATCACCATCACTCAAATAGAATGGTCTTTTTGAACCAAAAATTGAGATTACTGATGTCTACTTAGATAAATTAAATAATATTTATGGTCAAAAACCTCATAGTCTCTTCAGATTAAGCCACTTCATTGCTGCTCTCTGCCAGACTCTGAACAGGCGCTCTGTTTCTGAGCTAATGCCCGCCAACCAGAACACTGAGTCTCTTGTGATTGGCCAGCTACCAAGTGCATTCCCACTCGCTTGTGATTGGCCAGCTACCAGCTGACTGACTGCTCTGCGCTGTTTCTTCTTCTTCAGGTTGAATGATCATGACCGGGAGTATCTGTTGGGGGAGGGTTCGTTGCACGGCAAATGTGCTAGTTAAATAACTAAACTCCTTTTCCAAACCGGTTGCTCGAGCACAGGTAAAGAGAGAAGCCCTTCTTTCTCAGAAGTGGCGGAAGTGTTTATTGTGACACTTTAGTGATGTTTAGATACGGGAAGGACACAGGAAAATCCACTAAATGTCCTCTTTAAGCAATACTAGCAATTCTAGCATGACAGTCATGGCCTGTCTACCAGCAAAACACTTAATGTAGGTGTTGGCCATAACTACTCAGATAAGATGTATGTCAGTGTTCAGCAACAGACAAAATTGGCCCGCTAGATCATTTTGATATTTTATCCTTTTATTTGATAATTATTAAATGCAATTTAATAATTATTGTACAGCACTTATACTATGTCTCATTTTGGGCACATCATTCCAATGCACAGGATGTACATTATATAAATCAAACACATGAACGTGCGAATCAGCTGAGACTTACCTGCTAATTAGCATTTAAAAGCTGATGTTACTTTCCCTGTTGAATGAACTTTATGAGTCTTCTGAGTGATATGGCGCCAAGTTTGCTTTGCATTCTGAGAATTGGCAGAGTTGTAATTGCTCATCATTAGCTACTAGAAATTAAGCAGGGTCTCACTTGGCATAGTGAAGAGTAACTAAAATAAATGTTTTCATTTTATTAGTTGATGATTTTTATGTTTGATAGGGTTTTTTTTTTCTCTGAAACCACACAAAGTTCACAAACTAATCAGCAGTCGTAGACCAAATTAAACAAATGTTAAGTCGTTCGATCCAATTTGCATTAGCAAATTAGAAACAGTGTTAACCGTCACAAGACTGTGACGAGACAAATGCAGTTTATTTAAAACAATACTGTGTAACTTGTTGGGCACCAGAGCAAATTGCAGTCAGAAGTGGATGTTTAATCTGTTGAACCCAGATTCCAAGTACTTGAGCAGTTTTTAAGTCCACAAAATAAAAGCTATCAATCTCTTGGTCTTTTATTGTGCAGAGAGAAGGAGAAAGACAGAGAGATCCAAGCCAAAATCAACTGTTTCTGTGTGCCCCTCCCAGCTGTTTTAGAAAGAAAATCATTCATAAATTTAAACAAAAATGGATCACTCAGCTAGCTCTGTGAAGTCCTCTTATTAATGTGGATTTAACTCTGAGATAAAGTCAGGGCATCAAGCATGAGGCATAACTTAATGGACAGTTGAGAGGTTGTCTTTTTAAAATTTTGGAATACAGATTTTTCTGAATGGTTCAGTGGATATTTAATATGCATTTAGGAATAGATGTTTTCATTCGCCTGTACTTGTTAGTCATTTGATATACGGTTATGCTTGTTAGCTGCGGCTGATGCAGTTTACAGATACAGTATCACTCAGTTAAGTACTTCTCAAACTTTAGGACATGAATGTGTAATGATTTGAGCAATCATCAAACGAGGAAAAGGGGCGGAGGCGACTGAGTAACTAAGAGAGCTGGGGCAATAAAACTAAAAGGGAATCAACTAAGGGTGATGATGCTGGCCGGCTCAGTGCCAGGAACCAGGAACTAGGAAAAAAGGGAAAACAGGTTAGAAGTTAGAAGTGGTTCAAAAATTGAGAAAGTAAAACAACTAACCTAGAGCTACAAACAATGAATGACATGGTACAGGTTACCAGTGACTGACTGAGATGTGCTGACACCAGGGAGCAGGAAACCAGGGTTTAATATGAGGGGACTGATTAGACGATCGCAAACAGTTGAGATGATTAGCATCTCCGCCTCACCTGCCAGCCAACCTCCTGAAACACAAAGCAGAACAACTTCCCCAGGAAACACAAAGAATAACGAAATAAAACAGGAACAAACCCTTAAAAAAGAGGAGAGGAAACTCAAGCTAGACATGGGATATGACAGAATGTTCGATGACAAAAGAAAAATGAAAGAACCACCATTATTCTGAATACACATCAGAATACCGTTAAAATGATTATGAAGGTGTTACTTTGACGTAAAAAAAGTTGCATAGTGTTGTATGTACTAGAAATGTATTTGTACCATTAATGCTTGGATCAGACTATACGATATTTTTGCCTTTCACGATGATCACCATTTCAGATTATCAATCACATTGGCATAGATTCTTGCCATGTCAATCTTGGGGAACTGGCAACCCTACAGGTATGACCCTGACCAATCACCGTTCACGACACTGTGTGAGTACATAGGTCATCATCGGGTAGGCGGGGCAAGGAGTTGTCAATCATTGCTGCTAAAATGTGGGTGTTGCTCTTGGTCATGTGCCCAGACATAAAAAGAAATGAAATATTGTGGACCCATTTCTGGATGCCACAAAGAGGACAATATGGGCTGCCTGTCCTTCAGATAGAACTAGAGGAAAGTTATGTGTAAGCCCTGTTTTTGTCTGCATTTTACACCACATCAGAGGATGCTATTATCCTATTGATCAATATCCAAAGGGCATGCTTTTATGTGAGACTAGGCAGGAAAATAGAAAAACATCCTAGACTTGTCATCAGAGTGTAGTGGAGCATCTCAAACACCAAATTTCCAGCCACATGTACAGTCACAGGGTTTGTCACCGGAAATACAGTATGTCATGTCCAAATTGCTTGAAAATTGGCCTGAATCTGTGTAATCTGATCCCAGCATTAGTCATATCTTATAACTTATAGCTTTGTGTAGTGTGTAAACGTCAGCCGAGCAAACTTAAATAAACGTAGATGGTGCAGCACAGCTGTGGCTCTCAGTAGATTTTTTTACATACGCAACAGGTCATAAACATACAGTCATGTCTAAAAAGCTCTGTGTGTAGTTTGTCACCACTTTGTCCATTGAAATGAACTGCTGTCTGGTGTGAAATCCTGCCATATAATTACAGTACAGGTGGCATAGAAGTTATAATCAGTTCTTGCAGGCCGAGAAAATGAGTCATACACATTTGGGTCTATTCTTATGACTGACTGAAATACAAACACAACATTTTAACAAGCAACGAAACTAATTATTGCCGACATCTACGAAAGCTGAAACACTCCTAACCTGAGCCAGCAGGTGGGAAATGACTGGATATATATTCCAGCAGGTGCGAATGCTCTGAAAATCGGAGTTTTTCTCGGATGTGAGGTAATTGCTTTACATGAACTAACATTTCCACAGGAAAATAAGTGATAATTTGTTTTGTTTTGAATTTAAATTATAATGGTGTGCATGTTTTAAAGAGTCCAGCTGCAGTTTGCAAACTGCATTTTTAGACTTTGGTCAAACCTGACAAACCTGATAAATTTGACAAATATGTCTTTGTAGCATTTATTTTGGGAGCAAGGTTTTTTCCCTCAGTTCTAAGTACAACAAAAAGGTACATAGGGCAGGCCATGCAGACCCATCAGTCATGAGTTTATCAGTGTCATTGTTCTGAATGGGGGTAGTTCAGCCAAATTCATACATATGATTCTTAGATGCTAGATATATATGAGCTCATTTACTCAAGATAAGATAGCTGTGATAGTATATATCACAGGTTGTAATCAAATTTTTGAAGCACCAAATAAATTTGTTTTCTGTTTTTACGATGTAGCTTTTCATATTTGAAATTACTCTGCATGTTGTATGTTATATATATATATATATATATATATATATATATATATATTTTTTTTTTTTTTTTTTTTTTATATATATATACTTTTTTTTTTTTTTTTTTTTAATTTTGCCTGGACATTCAAGTGACATTAACCAAAGTGAGAAGTCATGCAGCCTTCTAAGGCAGATATTAAAAGAAAGATGAGTAGACCTTCAGAGGATGAAGTGGAATTTACATTTACATTATTTTTTTCTACTTACCTGCTGCTGGAAAGTACAATTTCCAACATGACAGACAGGAAACTGGCTGGCAAACTCAACAACAGAGGCGCATGGGGATGAGGGTCGCTGCTCTCTGTCATAGCAACGGCTATCTATCTTAACTTTTCTGTATGGCATGACATATATGGAATGTAATTTGTGTGGCAGAATAGTTCATATGTGTTGATCTATTTGTGTGTGGTCTAGGTATTACTCATGCTGTTGTGACGTAAATATGTCTACACACAGTCAGATTAAGGGATCTTCTTTGTGGGGACAAAAAGCACACCTCCACAATGAAGGCATGTTACCAGCATAGGTTACAATCAGGGTAAAGCCTCAAGGAGTCACTGTATTGTGTGTGCGTATGTGTGTTCTTATACTTGTTGCCGAGTGAGGACCAAAAATCATACAGACCCTACAGAGTAAGGACATTTTAACAAAGTGAGAACATGTTGGCTGGTCCTCACTTTCTGTAACCCCTTAAAAGGGCTTTTCAGGGTTAAGACCTGGTTTTATGGTTAGGGTTAGAATTGAGCTTAGGTTAGGGTTAGGGTTAGTCATCTAGTTGTGATTGGTAAGGTTAGGGTAAGGGAATTTATTATGTCTATGAGGGTCCTCACTTTGTTAGAAGCGCAAACGTGTGTGTGTACGCGTCAAGTCAAGACAAAGGCCAAGCCAAGGTGAGACCATGTGAAGACCAAAACCAATGCAGTATAAGACCAAGTCAAGACTGACACCAGGACAGGATGAGACAAAGTCAAGACAAATGCAGGACAAAACCAAGTCAAAACCAATACCAGGGCATGGTGTGACCAAGTGTAGGGTTAGTCAAGGCAGGGCAAGAAAAAGAACAAAACAGGACAAGATCAAGTCAAGACCAAACCAACACAGGATGTGATCAAGTCAAGACTAATGTAGGGTGAGTCAAGACTAGTCCAAGGCAGGGCAAAACCAAGACCAATAGAGGGTGAGACCAAGACAAGTCCAAAAGCAATGGATGTTGCTTTTGGATCAAGGCAGGGCAAGACCAAGTCAATTCCAAGACAAAGGTTGGATGAGAATAAGTCAAAGCCAAAGCAGGGTTAAGCCCAAGTCAAGTCCAAGACCAAGGCAAAGTAAGACTAAATTTAAGTCCAGGCAAAGACCATATACTCTATATAAATATACCATAATACTGTTGTGTATGTTTGTGTGTTGGTAGTAGGCATGCTAATGTGTGTAGTATACATGGTGTATATTATTTGAGCAAATATTTAACATATACAGCACTTGGAATCACTTTACTCCTGAGTGATGTGAGTGTACACACTGACATTGTAAAGTAAGGCATCGATATCATGTTTGGTTGCTTTGCATTCGACACACACATGGTGGACTGTCTGGATGCCACTAATAGCCTTCCAGACTGCGAACACTGTATCATAACTGCACTAATGCCAAACAGAGCAGAGAGACAGTCAGATCCATCAATGTCACTCAGGTAGAATTACTGGCAGAGCTGAAGATCCCTCACTTGTCAAACTAGCTTCGATCTGCAGCCCAGACTGCATGCAAAGCGTGCTGAGCCAGAGCGTCTTTGAAACACGACTACCTCACTCTGCATGTAATGACCTGGCTCACACACAGACAGAGATAATTTCAGTCAATGCCATTTCACCATTCACCCACATTTCACCAAATCTTGGAGTCTAAACAGTTCAGTCAAACATTTGTTTTAATTGCCTCTGAGTCAAAAAGAGGGAATTAAAGCAAAGCATCAAAACATCAAATCCAAAATAAAAGATGACTTGATGCAGAAAATGGGGAATGTGAATGATTGTATCAGGTGAAATGAGAATCAGAGGTCCCCCATTATGTCTTCATGTCTTTTCTTTTTGTGTCACACAGGGTTACCAGAGATCAAACCACTTCATCGCCACTCAAGGTAAGTGTAAAATACCCAGCCTCTGCCAACATTTACATTTGTTTGTGCACATAGAAGCCTGTCTGTCAATAATAAAATGAGTTTATGAATTATTAATGTACACAACAAGAAACGTTGCGTCAGGCTCACGTCTGAATATCCGCTGTTAAAGCCTTACCCCCCCCCCCCATGTGTGCCAAACATTCCCACAAGAATCTGCTTGTCAACCTCCACTTCTGTGTCTCTCCTCCCCACCGTCTGCATGTGTGGCACGCCAACACTCTGATGACAGCCTGATGCACCGTGTGTGCTCCCACTCACACTACTTACACAGAGAAACACAGAGATAGAGTCTCTCTACTCTCTCAGCTCTTATTCTTTTTATTCAGGGAATAAACCCCATCTGATTTCTTCCCATCTCTGACTTTGTTTTCAATTCTACCACTTCACAAAGGTAACCTGAGAAAATGTTTCAACTCCTCTGTCTCACTCTCTCTCACACATCTCACAGCTTTTGTCCACAAAGTCATTGTGCATACAAAGGTATAGGCAGAGGTGGAAAGAGTGTATGAGTATTCAAGTGACAGAACCTGTAAACACATTTGTTGTTCATGGCAAATGCCTGTTTTACCCAGAAGAGAAGCGAGGAGGGCCACACAGTGGGGTAGTGGCTAGCAATGTTGCCTTAGAACACGACCCAGGTTTGTGACACAGCCACACGGTCTGTGTGGAGTTTGCATGTTCTCTGGGTTCTCCAATGTACATGTACTCCCACTGTCCCAAAACATGCAGGGGTTAAATGGACACTCTAAATTGACCATAGATGTGAATGTAGGAGTGAATGGTTGTTCGTCTCCTTATATTTGCTCTGTGATGGTCTGGTGACCTTCCCAGGGTGTACCCAGTCCTTTAGCCGTATGTCAGCTGGGTTTTGCTCCATCTCCCCCGCAACCCTCATGTGGAGGATACAAATATACAGACCCACTTTCACTAGAAACATGGCTGCCAGCAGAGACACAAAGAAAAACTGATTTTCGCCCCTTATTGTAAGGCTCATCTAATAAAATTTGCAACCCCAATTCCAAAAAAGTTGGGAAGGTGTATAAAATTTAAATAAACAGAATGCAAAGATGTGTAAATCTCCTAAACCCACATTTTATTACCAGAGGAACATAAACAACATATCAGTTGTTGAAAGTGAGACATTTAGCTATTTCATGAAAAATATTGGCTCATTTTGAATGTGATGGCAGCACATCTTAAGTTGGAACAGGGGCAATAAAAGGCTCAAATACTAAATGGCACAAATCAAAAACAACTGGAGGAGCATTGGACTGATTAGGTTAATTGGCAGAGGTCAGTAACATGACTGAGTATGAAAGGAGCATTTCAGCGAGGCAGAGCCCCTTCAGATGTAACGATGAGCAGGGGTTCACTAGCCCGCGACAAACTACATCAAAATCTTCGTCACGTAAAATTGTCGACTTTGAAGATCGCACCATCTACCGTATGCTATCATCAGAAGATTCACAGAATCACGAGGAACCTCTGTGTGCACGGGACAAGGTTGAAGGTCACAGTTCACCGTGCAGTCCACGAATGCAAGATAAAACTGTATTATGCAAAGAAGAAGCCGTATGTGAACATGATCCAGAAATGCCTCCATTTTCTCTGGACCAAAGCTTATTTAAAATGAGGCAAAATGGAAAACTGTTCTGTGGTCAGCTGAATCAAAATTTGAAATTGTTTTTGGAAACCATGGACACAGTGTCCTGTGGACTAAAGAGGAGAAGGACCATCTATCTTTTTGTCAGTGGACAGTTTAAAAGCCTGCATCTCTGATGGTATGGGGTTGCATTAGTGCCTATGGCATGGGCAGCTTACAGATCTGGAAAGACACCATCGATGCTGAAAAGTACATAGAGGTTTTAGAGCAACATCTGCTCCCATCTAGATAACATTTCTTTCAGTGCGACCGTGCATTTTTCAGCAAGACGATGCTAAACCGCATACTGCATCAATCACAAGAGCATGGCTTCTCAGAAGAGTCTATGTGCTGAACTGTCCTGCCTGGAGTCCAGACCAAGGAGCAGAACTGTGATTCAGAACTGTTGGAGCCAGTGTTTAGCTTCTCGGTGTGCAGGCTGTTGGAATTTAATAAGAAAAGAAGAAGGAGAACCCAAGAGTTGTGTGAGTTAGACCGTCTCATTTGACACAGGCATGACTTCCCCCCTCCTAAGTGTGTAGCCGAGGGAGGGGATGACTTTGTCAGCTGCTCACTTTGGAGGATCCAAACCCTGGAATCAGACACAGCTAGTGTGTCAGTGTCTCACACATCCCCATGTGGAACCCCCTGAAATTTCAATGTAAGGCAGCTGAGCTTCTGCAGCAAGCTGCAGCTGCCTAACTTTCTATTATATCCAGAGATGAGGAGCAGCAGGAAAAGGTGGCTGGGAAGGTGACAGACAAGGAAGAAAAACTCAAAAAGCTTGAGTACAGATTCACTCGTGTGAATTGAAACACTCACAAGCTCGCACTTCAGGTCACATCAGGTTTACTGCAGTGAGGAAAGAAGAAGCCCTGTTAGAAAATAGGGTAATAAGTGTTCTGCACTGATTGTATGCTGTGGAGACAGAATGCCTCTGTAGGCCTGTGTGTTTGTGCTTTTCAATTTATTCAGTATTTTTTTTCATGAAGGTGTTAAATGCAGAACTGACTAGCAGCATGCCAGAATGCATGTCGGCCATTTCCCAACAAGAAAGCACACCATGAAAACAGACATGTATGCATCAAGTTACTAAAGAGTCCAGGATGAGAAGAGTTAACACTGGAGTTGCCTTCAGCTGGAAACTTTGAACCACTATCTGCCACTAACAGGAGGTTCACTACTCGCTGTGTTCCTTTTTACTTAGCAGGTTAATGCATGCAAAAAAATGGCAAGCACTCAAGACCAAAGACACAGAAACCACATGTTCACTCTCCACTCAAAGCTCCTCCAATGTTTTGGTTTCCCTCCATTTTTTTTTTTTTTTTTTTTTGGTTTCTTCATTCATCATACAGCAGGAACTGATGTGGTGTTGGGGCGAACTAACTCATCCATGATGCTCATAAGAGTCTCATCAAAGGAGTATCTCGACATTTTGCTTAAATTTAACAGTCTGTGATGCTAAAGCTTCACTCAAGAAAATTGACAGTTGAAAAAACAATGGCGAGTAGTAATAGTGACAAAATATGTTTTTCTTGTTTTTTTTTTTTTTTTGTTTTTTTTTGATGCAGCTATCAAGTTTAATGACAGCAGTCATGTAAAATAATAGTAAGTTATTGTGATGAGTTGTTTTTAGAGCTGAGGCAGACAAGAGACAAGAAGCGAAACAGATGCTTTTGACGTATTAGCCCAACAAAGAATGTGCATATAAAAGTTTTTAATGGGGGCAATATAAAAAAAAAACAGCTGGACACTTTAATTATGTAGTGTTTATTTTTGCTATTATTTTTTGTTTGTTTTAGCACTAAGAAAGCCAATATCTAGTGGCAATTTTTAATTAGATATTAAAGCACACTTTGTGTGCTTCTGTGTTAGTGATAATAAAAGGACATGTGACTTGGTGTAATTGGTGTGTTTTTAATAGGCAGAGGGAAAGTAGTTTATAAGGCCTTAACTTTGCAAACACATTTATTGCTTGCTTGTTTTATGGTATTTGTAAATGTTTTAGTGGTCTAGTCCGAAGTAAATGCAAATTGAACTTAGTATCTTATATCTTATAGCTTAGTATTCCATCACAGTATCGCAATAAAATTACTCATGATGATATTGCACACATTTCAAAATACAAGTGTTTGTTTCAATGTGGAATGACATATTGTTCACAAAAACATATTTATGATGCATAATGAATCTATAAATATCAAAATCAAACAGAAATAAAACTGAGTCCAAGAATAAATCATAAATCAATGTTCACATGTAGACAATTGTAGACAAGCTCATGTATATCATTTAATGATGACTTGAATACATTTAGTAATGTGATGAACATAAGCAAATGTTTTCTTATAATATGAAATCCACTGAGTTGTCTGCAAGTTTGAGTTTCAGACCTCTGGATATATATAAAATATATAAATAAATAAATATATTATATAAATATAAAAGGGATGGGCATGAGTGTTCATTTGATTATAAAAAGTTGCTCCGAATTAAAAAGGTACAAAACAAATGTTTTATCAGTGGTTGCATTTTACAAGGTGGCAGCAGCAAGAAGCGTTTAAACAGTCAAATCCATGTGTGTTTGCAGAAGTGATGACATTTATGAGATTTATGAACACATCCTGAAGCTGCTTCTCTTGGCTCAACATGCTGTAGATCCTGCAAAATTGATGATATTTACACGGGGTCTGTGAATGCATCTCTTTAGCTCAAGACAAAGTGAACCCTGCTTCTTTACTTTCACTAGCTCTCATGTGCTTGGAATATGGTTAGGTTAGAATATGCAAAGCTTTTGCCAAAAAATAACACTGAATATTTGTAGAGCATGACTGCATGAGTACACTGCAAAAGTACCTGATTCATTATTAAAAACAGATACAGTGGAGAAGAGTGAGATATACCACTCTGCCAGGCAACAAACGGCTGATAAGGTGTGACTTGCTTTTAAAAAAAGTCATCAAGCTCTGACAGGATAATATTCCCATTAAAGACAGTGTGTGGGCAGAGATGAATGATGGTGTTCACTAACAGAGGTGTAGAGTGTTTTTTGGCAGAGGAGGCAGTTTTTGAAGGGGGAAGCTGATATTATCAACAGCACAGTGTAATGAAATCGATGAAAGCACACTCATATTCAGGGGCTTGTGATTTGTGTCCGCACTGTTGTCGAGGAAGGCTGTACACAAGCTTGTTTGCACAATGGCTCTGGATTTTATGGGTGTAGTGAAATGACATTTCTCAGTAGTATTAGGCGAACAAGGAGCGGGCAGTAGTTCATGAATGACACATTGTTACTCTATTCCCTGGCATGGATTACACAGCGCTTCTATATTGATGGTTATTGCTGCTATTTTCTCTGACTTATTGCTCATCTCTTCACTGTCCTTATCCTCCTCTCTACCTTTCCTCCTCCCTCTCCTTCCCTTCCTTGCTTTTTTTCCCTCCACCTTTACTTCCACTGTATATTCCCTCCTCCACAGGCCCCAAGCAGGAGATGATCTATGACTTCTGGCGGATGATTTGGCAGGAGAACTGCTTCAGCATTGTCATGATCACCAAGCTGGTGGAGGTGGGCAGGGTAGGTTTCTCTTCCCTTTTTCCTGTGACCTCTCCAGCTCTTTTGAAGATTGATTGAGGGGGAAGTATTTCTGGAGCTTCCTTTATCATTTGCCATATATCAGAGGTTCTGCTATGCTGCAGCTTGTGGGAGGAAATGCCTGCTCCTGTCTGATCATGAGTGATCACCTTTCGCTTTTGTGGCTGCGCTCCAAGGTCAAAGCTTAGACGTATTTGAAGGCCACAGAGGAACTCTGTGGCACCTTTTTTATTAAGTACTCCTGCCTCAGTTGAATACAGTCGGCTGCCAACACTGTACTTCAAATGTGTTTGACAAAAATGTTAAGCTTTTATAACATATGAGGGATTCAGGTGCCAGATCTATTAGCACTACTGAGCTCACTTTATCAATTTAGCCTTTACCTTGTGGCTTTGCACAGTCATATCAGCATTAGCTACACTATTAAAAACTCAAGAATCTCGACACCAATATAGAACTTAAAGGCGAAATTTTTCAACCTAGGCCCTATGTTTATAAATGTGGGAGTGTATGTGAATGGCACTTATGAAAGGTTTCATAATAAGTCCATTAGATCAGCTCAGGCAGCAACAGGGTGCAGTGTAATCTTATGGGGCAATTGCACCATTCTGAGTTATATCCATAAAAAGTGCTTGTTTTCACCAATAAATATCTTGTATTGTTATTGTAAGTCTGGCAACATCATCAAGGGTGTAGGTTTGGTTACAAGACCGGTGGGACCTTGGCGCTGCTGTCTTCTCAGCAAAGCACTTCTCTTCCTCCTCATGTGTAGCTCGGGCTGGTTTCGGCTCTGCTGGGATTCATTCACTGATACTTGTAAAATCCACTCACTCACTCTCTTGGAGCACAGCATTCGTGCACACGTACACAATGGCACAGGGTTTGCACATGGACAGGGACCCTACCAATATTTGGAGAAAGCCAGATTGTCCGTACTAATGTTAGAGACAGGGCAATGTGTACTGGACCAATTATGAAACCTTTTCTAAGTACCATTCACATACATACACATTTATAAACAGGTTCGAGTTCCCCTTTAAGCACACTTCACACTACATGATTTTCAGACATGTTAAGGTAGTAAAGAACATAGTATAAACTATGTGATTAAAAAAAACAAACTGTATGTTAATAAAGAACTTAAATATAGTTTTACAATACAGGATTTTAATTGCTTGTCTACTCTACAAAAATACATAAGCGTAGTTCATACTATATGATTTCCAATGAAAGTCAGCACATTTAAGCAACTTTAAAGTATTGTGTAATTCACATTACACAGTTCACTCAATCAACTCGCCACTCAGAAAGGATAGTTAATTATGGAATCAATCACACACTCCACTGTCACATACTCTGCATAAGTGTTTATCATGTACACCATGCAACTTAATTAGAGCAATAACACCTGTGTACTCACGTTAATGAGGCTGAGCAGAGTCTTTTTTGCACACAGCTGTTGATGCAGTGTCATGGCAATTTTCATTGCAGTAGCAAGTACACTAGACATTTCAAGCAGGTACCGCTGAATGTGGTCATCAACTTTTCGCAATGCCCATTTTCTGTCATCAGGAGGAAGTTTACTTTCACTGAACTTGTTCAGTTGGAGCTGTCAGGCCAATGAACTGGCATTCAACCACTTAGGTCTTTTTTAGCTCCAGTTCAGACTTGGTTTGCATTTTATCCATGAAGTTCCAGAAATAAAAATCTCTCTGCATCATTTGCAGCTCAAAGAGCACTTCATCATGCCGTACAATTTCACAGGGTATTTGTCAAAAATCAACTGTTTGAGTTTGTCAGTGCCACAATCACACACAGAGTAATTCAACAGGCCTATTTATTCCCACCGTTACATCATAAAAAGACCATAGCAAGAACCAGAAAAAGGAGCATTATTTGGTGCAGGATCATGGCTGGTGCTGCTACCAGCAGCCAGTAAAATATCTTTTGATAAACACAGTTTTCTTCCTTCCAGAAGTTGTTACCGATACAAAAAACCTACAGTGTCCATATTTCAAACTTGCCAAAGGTTTGCTTATCTAGACGAAATCTGTGGCCTAGACCATAGCTGCTAACCTCTGCTCCTACAAATGATTGTTGTTCACAAAAACTAACAGTTGATTCCCACTTTATCCTAAGCCAAACCTCAGTCCTTTTCCTGGCCCTAACCTTAAACTCAGTCCTATCCAGGCCCCCGAACCTTAACCCCAGTCACTTTTATTTTACTCCTTCCCTGCTCCAAGTGTCTAAATGCAACATGCAGGTTTTAAATTAAATTGAGACATGGGTGAAAAATGCAAAAAAAGAAGAAAAAAAAAAGAAATACCTTATGTAATTATGAGTGACCTTTTAGCGTTTCACCTTTTCACATTGTTTTCCTGTATGTGACTAGTGTACTTTTTCTGAGGCTTTGTAAGTGAGGAAATAAAAAATGATTTTTTTAGTTAAGAAAATAAGTACAGCCTGAAGTGGGTAGATAGTGTTGACAAGGTGCAACCAACAATAGAAAAAAAACACTGAAAAAAATGAAAAAAAAAAACAAACAAAAAAACACAACTGAAAGATAAAAACAGCCTTTCTGTATCAGTGAATGGCCGGAGGGCTGAATGGTTGTGGATAGAGATGAAACAGAACACCATCAATGGCTGTAAGTTATGTTTCCAAAAGGATAAAATCATATAAAAAAATAGATGCTGTATTCTCTTCTTTTGCCTTGGTACCAACATTTTTAGATACACAGCCAAAAATAGGGGTTTACAAGAGAAGAACATTTCCGTTTCTATAGGTACACATTTGGATAGTGTTCCCTCTCTAGTAAAATGTACCTATCAGATTAAATACAGAGTGAGGTAAATCAAAAGAAGTAATAGATTAGTATCATTTTAATCCCAGGGCTAAATACACACATATTTTCTTCAAAATATGAATAAGAAAATGTTTCTTAGACAAGTATTTGCAATGCCACTGCGCACTTAATGTCCATGTTTGCAGTTTTCTTCAGTGAATTTGCTTTTTTCCTTCATACAAGTAGACAGTCAAAATGTTTGTCATTTTTGTTTGTTTGAAAAAAAAAAGAGAATTATACCTTTACTTAGTACATATGTACTGTATTTCCTTCAGGGTTGTAAATTGTACTTAAACTGGTACATTTTGATTAGGTGCAAGAATGGACTTACACTTTCAAAATGGTACACCTCTACTCTGGGACAGAGTATGAGTCATATACTTTATAATGGATAATAAAAGCTGCTCCATTTAATCCCCCCCCCCTTGTGGCACCATCAATCCAACTATACCTTCAGTAGGTTAACACACTAGCCTAGCCAAGCTCTAGTTAGCTGGCAAGTATGTTTATGTTTTCAATAACAAGATCAAGAACACCTGGCTAATAATAATAATGTGGGGCCCTATTAGGTATAACTTGATTTTTCTTATTTGCCTGATAACATTAATAGTGTTATTTGGCTGAGGGGCAAAAAAAAAAAATATTGATATATGATTAAGGGGCTCTATAAAGATATCTCACATAACATAACCGGTTTCAGGGCCTCATTAAATATCGAAAATATCAAGATAGTCGTGCAGGGGTTTGGGCTTCAGGGTCCCCTGAGGTTTCCGGCGCCTGGTCCTGGACCTAGAAAGCCCATTCATTAATCCATCCCTGACCCCAATGACATGCATTTGAACCCCTTTAGGTGCTCATATTGTATTTTTTGAGTGTATATGATGCAGGAGATGACTGTAGTGACAACTAAATATCCACTCAAGGTCATAGCAGGAACAGAGTATTCAAGTTTCTTTTGCTTTTAGAAAAATAGAAGCTGTAAGTGTCCAATACTTTTATGTTTACATCCGCTGTATAAATACGTGGACCTTTGTCGACTTCAGCTCTTTGTTATTTGTTTATTGCAGATAAAATGTTTCAAGTATTGGCCGGATGACACTGAGCTCTATGGCGACATTAAGATAACACTACTGAAGACAGAGACACTGGCTGAGTACACAGTGCGCACCTTTGCCATGGAGAGGGTGAGTCATACTGTAGAGTAGTTATAGTATGGTAGTTGAAAAATCAAATAAAATACTATAACATAGGCTACTGTACCAGAGACAATTGCTTTAAGACTACAAGGGAAGCTCTGCTTCCTCGAAAATGTCATACAATAAATGGTCATATATGTAGTTTTGTATTTACATTTCATTAATCAGCTGTTTTTCACAGATCGCCTGGCACAATTTTCTTCTTGTACATTTTAGTAATAGTACGGTGCATTAAAACCAGTAGGCTCAGCTTCAATTAATCTTTAAGAGACAGCAAACATAGTTTTTTTCCACTGCAGTGAGCTGTATGCTGATTGGATAAATGCGGCAAAATCGTCCCTTCAAGGGAAGCTCAGTATAACTTATGTATAAATAAATTAATAAATGTGTAAATAACTGAGTCTGAAATGAGCTTCCCCTGTTAACAAACAATACTGTTTACCAGGTGTAGGTGACCCTGAGAGCAAATCTTGTTTTAATGACTATAGCAAATTGAAACCACATTAATCCCACGAGATCTGGACAACACTTTTATGTGTTCATTTTGTCCAACCTGGATTTCTGCAACTCTTTGTCACAGTATGTGTTTGAGCAAATGGTTCAAAATGCTGCCACCATTCCTCACATCAGTCAATAAAAAAGACAACATATCACTCCCCTAGTGACACAGTTGCACGAGTCGAACCTCTCAACGGTTCATGTCACACCCCCTATTCTGCTCCTCCTGCTTATTGCATTATCACGATTGTTAACTAAATTAGTCATTAGTCACTATTTTAATAATCGATGAATTGGTTCAAGTGCTTTTTTTTAATATAAAGTAAATTATTGTATAAATCTATATGGGTATTTGATCCACAGATGCCTCTGCCTCTAACAACAAATTACATGTTTGACCCTGTTAGGGGAGTTCATCTACAGACATTTCATATTTGTGGTTACTAGTAAATGTCATTCTTTAGAAAAAAAAAAGGAAAAATATAAAATGTACGATGAATAAATAGTGACATTCTTAACTAACCCTATTATGGTATTTCATTCAAAGGGAAAAAATGTATATAAAAAGAAGGAAAATGTGGAAGAATAATGAGGAGATAAATACACCAATATACCATAATTAGTTTATTCCATCCATGTTTAATTTATAGATAAATAGTGTCTTTATATTAACCAAAACACATTACTTAGAATACAATTATGGTATCTCATTCTTGAGAATAAAAGGATTAACTTTAAGTTGTTTTTAATTCAACTTTCTGTCATGTTAACCTTCCCATACTAACCTGTTGTTAGGTTTTTAGGAGCACAGGCTACTTAAACCATAGACACTTACAATAGTGGGTTTGTGTTGAAGCTATCACAGCTAGTTGTTGGTATACCATTCTTATTTGAGGCTGCAGTTTGTGTAGATGTTCAATTGCACCACATTATATGGACAGATTGGTGTCCATCCCCATTTACATCAATGGAGATGGCTAAAAACAGCATAGCTGAACTACAGCATCCAGATTTTAAAGTTGAAGGACTGTTGCATTTGCTTTTAATGTTCCTTTTTAGAGGGGCTACCCTGCCAAGCACGAGGTGTGCCAGTTCCACTTCACCTCCTGGCCGGAGCACGGTGTGCCCTACCATGCAACCGGCCTGCTGGGTTTCCTGCGCCGCGTGAAAGCCTCAACACCTCCTGATGCTGGGCCTGTGGTGGTCCATTGCAGGTAGAAACCATCAGCCTCCACTAGAGCTGTCCTAGTAAAAGGTCCACTATAGGGCTGCAGCTATCGATTATTTTAGTAATCGAGTAATCTATCGATTATTCTGACGATTAGTCGAGTAATTGGATAAAAAACTGGGACATTCTGCATTCTAAACTGTGTTTGTTTCTCAGTTTAGTTTGTAGTGGTCCCATACTTTTGACACTTCCCCTTGCTCCTTGTTGCCTTCATCTCATCCTTCCACACTTTATTCATGTTCACAGCATAAACTAACTTCATCTTAAGTGATCACCGGGGCTCTCAAGTTTGGAACTTAGTGTGGAGTGAGATGAGGGAGTGATAAGCAGGACTACTACACTACACCAAATAAATTGTTTTATTTTGCCTTTCAGAACAAAATAGAAAAATGGATCCAAGAGACATTTGGCCCCAAATTAGCCCCTTAAACAGCATTGGTAATTGTCTGTCCAGAATGAAAGAATAGTTTTCTGTTTCTTTCTTTCTGACATATTTTAAATCTAAATGTATGACATAAACAGTAAAAAAAAAAAAGGTAAACTTTGTGTTCATATTCTTTACACTTTAATAAGCAGCTATTATAGTAAATTAAGTGATATAATCAAGTGATTAACTGACTGTGCTCTTTCACTTCCATCTCATCCAAAACCTGCGCACACATTCACAGCATTTGTGCGCTTTCGTGGAACAGTACTTGTAGTGGAAATCTATTTTCAGACTTTACCCGGCAACAAGAAATACTATTTTCTGATTTGCTGATAGGTTGCCAATTTAAAACAACTAAATTAATGGACTACGCAGAGCAACCTGCCTTCGCACCATCCATTCATAGATTACTAATTTATATGCGCTGGGTTTTATCCCTTAACAGTGTGAGAAATGTCATGTTTGGCAATCACACACATTGCATGTGTGAAATGAATGTGTGATCACGTTGATAATCATCCTGGCACAACGTCAGTGTAAGTGAGTGCACTGTGTAACTGAAATAACCATCCGGGCGGAACACTGCCCAGATGCGCGAAATGTAATACTGCATTAACGATTAATTAACACAGATAATTTGCCTCCAGTAATTTTAGTAATCGAATTACTCGAATTATTCGAGGAATCGTTTCAGCCCTAGGCCACTACAAACAAAAACGAGAAACAAACACAGTTTAGAATGCAGAATGTCCCTGTTTTTTTTTTTTTTTATCTGATTACTCGATTAATTATCAGAATAACTGATAGATTACTCGATTACTAAAATATTCAATAGCTGCAGCCCTAGACATGTGTTGCATGATGTCAGCGTTACAGTAGGCAATTGTTTCTTTTTAAGGCTGATTTATGCTGCAGCTCTGACTCTGAGTAAGCACCACTCTGCATAAATTAGTATGTGCTTGTTGAACAGTAGTGCTGCACTGCGGGGAGAATTGTTTTTCCCTTTTGTTGAAAAAAAAAACCAATATGGAAAAACTATGAAGACAGATGTGTTACTGATGCATAAAGCAGGTGCCCAGCAGGATTTTTAAAGCTACAAAAAGCTAAATAGGAGAGTAGAGGGGGTTTAATACAAACACACACACACATCCATACCTTTACAACTGTGGTAGACCCAGACATGCAAGAAGAGTCCCTTTAAATATGTATTTTTCCCACTTTCAAATTTAATTTCAACATTACTTCTTATGTTGCCAGAACACAAAAGTCACTATGTTTCCTGCCTGAACAAAGCCTCTTGTTATACTTTAAAGCAGAGAATCTGAATCATCACTAAAGACTCCCGGCTGAGACTTTTCCATTTCAGTGATGTATGTAAGACCTGCCCATCCTTATGCTTTCTCCTCTGCTCTCACCAGTATGGGTGCAGGCAGGACTGGCTGCTACATTGTGCTGGATGTCATGCTGGATATGGCTGAGTGTGAAGGAGTGGTGGACATCTACAACTGTGTCAAGACGCTCTGCTCACGGCGCATCAACATGATCCAGACTGAAGTGAGTGTGCAAGGGCAGAACTGGCTGTGGTGAGACCAGCAATTGACTACGATGTGCCGAGCCAGCTTCTCCACTGAATGAAACTTAACTTACAGTCTACATCTGACCAATAGCTATATATACAGTAGGTATAAGCTGGAAGAGGGGAAATTTAATGCCTGTAATTTTTCAATGCACTCCTCGCTTCTTCATCCTTTCAGTTGGATGTCAAAACATATTTCCTTGTTAATTGCACAGTTCATGATGTGATTCAGATATAAACCCCAATTACAACTGCTGTTTGGAAATAATGCCCAAGTGTGGGCATAGTAGTATGAAGGATGTTTGACAGCAGTAATTAAATTTTATCATTGTTTGTCACAAGTGGGCAATTAACAGAGGCTCACAGTGCTGTTGTGTTTGTGTTACTTTGTAAATTTGCAAATGTTTTCCTGTCTCTCAGGAGCAGTATGTGTTCATCCATGATGCCATCCTGGAGGCTTGTCTGTGTGGAGAGACCGCCATCCCTGTTAATGAGTTTGCTCTCATATATAAGGAGATGCTGAAGGTTGACTCTCAGAGCAACACCTCACAGCTCAGAGAGGAGTTTCAGGTAACACGCACACAGTATTTGACAGATCACACTCCCTTAGCTGTACCTTCAACTTTAATGCTGTAGTGCATAACTTTTGAATATACAGTATACACTAATTTTTATCAGGTATAACCAGTGTATATGGGTATCTCATACTGTTATTTATTGATCGATGCAAATCGTCACAGTTTAGTGTGAAGTGTTAAAATTATGGTCACTGGCTTTCTTCCACACTTGCTTCACTGGTACATGCCTTTGCCACCTTCTCTTATAATCAGCGCGAGACTCGTTATCCCAGACTCCTCCCCCTTTTATAAACACCAGAGCTGTCACATTGTCGTCTTTCTCTCTCTTGGCATGTCTCACTGAGAACCTCACACAGCTGTAACTCGTCAGATTTCACAACTAGACACGGTGAAGTATAAACACTCTTTATTCATTCATTTACATGGGCATCAAAATTAAAAACATCATGACAGCAGCGAACTAGAGTTGTCATCTCAGTAGATTCTGCAGGCTCAGCTGAGATGTCACTGAGTAAAGAGAAGCATCAAAAAATAATGTCCTTGTAATCCCGATAGTCCCGTCTCATGCAAACAGCTTCTGTGTGTGTGTGTGTGTAACAAAGCTGCAGCATGAGAAGACATGTCTTCCTTACTGCAGCATCATCTCACTCCCTGCAGAAGCTCAATGCTAAAGGCCCGTACACATGAATCCACTAAAGTTCTTGCCTTTTTCTTTCATTTTTATCCTATTGGCATTTTATCCTGAAATGCTTTTTTTTTTTATAATAGCTTGGGAAATCTCTAAATGCAGCCCTTGCGTTTTTGTTTAGACAACCAATACGTTACTTTAGGAAAATGATGATGTCACAGCCTCACCGCTGCGTTACGTTTGGGAAAACGGTGATGTCACAATCCCTCTTGCTCTTGCATTTACTGTCACTTATCCTACTGTACATTGTCCTCCTCTTCTTGTGTGAGATTGTTTGGTTTGTTCTTGCTTTATGCCTTTGCTCAACGTCTCCTCCATTATTTCTGAAGCAGTGTTAAAGTGTCACATGCAGGAAAATTTTAGAGTCATTTTGGGCTGGTTTTGTGTGGATGAAGACATTTCTTGAAATGATGCTGTGTTTACTGTGTGTACTGAAAATGTAAAGACTCTTTCCATGTGGTAACGGCTTTAGATCGTAACTGCTGAAAAAAATGTGGTCATTCATTTATTGTTATTATTCATTTATCAGGTGATGGGATCAAAAAGAAAGAAAATGTGTCTAGTTCTGTTTTGCAGTTTTATTTTTGCAGAAGCCTTGCCACTACTTGACTTTCTATTTCACTGTTCAGACACAACCGTGATTCAGGTAGCATCTTCCACTTGAGAACTTTTACATTTGTCCTCAGAAAACAAACTGCACTCTTACAGTTTACATGTGAGGGGAAAAACAATTCTCTGCTTGGTGGAAATAATGAAACAAGAGTGTCAGTCACAAAAGCTGAGTCTGCTTATCTCATTAGTGTATACACATGAAAACCACTGCACCTACTCAGAAAGTTTTAGAGTCGTACGTCTGTATAATGGCTCTCCTGATTAGTGACCTTTGGACATTTTAATTAGAAAGTCTTCTGTGGCTCATCCACTCAGATGTGCTCTCATAACTGCAGCCTTTGACTGGACTCAGTATTCCAGTGAGGAGCTGCGATGTTGCTTTCACTCTGACTGAACCACTGGGGAGCTGTTCACAATATGAAGCTAGTTAGATAATCACTTCATTTCAATTTCCATTGCTTTATAATGTGCTTATTCATAATGTATGAGATTGCACTAAATGTGTTTTTATCCATTAAGCCTTGTGGGGGTTTGGGCTGATAATAAACATGTTTGAAAGTTCCCTAGGGATGATTGGAAATAGTTGTGCTTGTCATGTATTGACATTCAAGCTGTTTGAGCAGATTTTCATTGCCTCCTTCTGATGCTCTTTGATCCCATTTCTTTTACGCTGCATGTGTCTTCTCTTATCTCAATCTTTAGTCAAGTGCTTTCTTTTTTATCTCTGCATCTAAAATGTGAACACATTCTCAAACACATTTAATTATCTTCTCTTTGCACTCTTGTCTCCTTCGCTTTTTCTCTGCTCCTCCTCCTCCTTTCTCAGACTCTGAACTCTGTGACTCCCCACCTGGATGTGGAGGAGTGCAGTGTTTCCCTGATGCCCAGGAACCGTGATAAAAACCGTAGCATGGACGTCCTGCCGCCAGACCGCTCTCTGGCCTTCCTCATCAGCACTGAGGGAGAGAGCAGCAATTACATCAACGCTGCACTCGCCGACAGCTTCCTCAGACCTGCTGCCTTTGTGGTGACACCACACCCACTCCCCGGCACCACAACTGACTTCTGGAGGCTTGTTTATGACTACGGCTGCACCTCGGTGGTGATGCTCAACCAGCTCAACCAGTCTAACTCTGCCTGGGTGAGTGGAGTGGCAGGAGCTAATAAAGCAGCTGGAGATTAAACAATCAATACAAGTCAGAGTAATATTATAATTAATCTCATTATGGTGAGCCCGAGCTTGCCACTTGTAATTTAGCCACAGGCAACATAAAAAATGACATCGCAGCTGGGTTTTGATTAGTGCCACACAGTGCATCTACAAACAACCATCCACTCTCACATTCACACCTATATGGGCAATTTAGAGTGTCCAATTGGCCTAATCCTTATCCCCAAATCTGCATGTTTTTGGACTGTGGGAGGAAGCTGGAGAACCTGGAGAACATGCAAACTCCATGCAGAAAGACCCTTGTTCCGACCACGTCATGAACCGACCGTGTGGCCTGACTCAGATACTATGAATTTAATTAAACATATTTTAATCTCAACATGCCCTATTGGTAACTTTCCTCTGACTGCATGCTGGGACACAAAGGAGGCAAGAAGAGGTACATTTATTTGTAGAGCAGATTTTAACACCAAGGCAATTCAGAGTGCTTTATAGAAAATATAATAATACAAAATAATGAAATATTTCAACATGAAGACTTGACTTAATCTGATTGTGTGAAAACATTTGTGTTATGCTCAATGTGAACATGCTGTACAAAGGATTGGATACCAAAAAACCAAGACACAAACACATTGTATGAGTCAGGTTGGTTCACGGCATCAGTGTGTGAACTACTGTATGTCATTCATTGTAATCAAGCT
This sequence comes from Brachirus orientalis, assembly GCA_016785285.1. Taxonomy (NCBI): domain Eukaryota; kingdom Metazoa; phylum Chordata; class Actinopteri; order Pleuronectiformes; family Soleidae; genus Brachirus; species Brachirus orientalis. The sequence goes on from JAFBJR010000010.1 coordinate 1,308,151, forward strand.
TCTTTGAGACTAAATTTAGCAGGTTCATTCGGGATTTTGTTTAACTCGGGTGAAAGGTGATTAACATCATTCTCATTCTCAGTGGTTATTCTGCCACAGGCACCAATGTACCAGAAGGAATTGGAGGAAGAAGAAAAAAGCAACATCATGGAGCTTAGTGGAAACATTACAGTGGATACTCCTTTGTATCTTTTATAGTCTTTCTATTGATGATTAAGTAAACTTAAAACGATTAAGTAAAACAAAATCTGCAGCTGACCAGAAGTTAAGGTGCTGGCTTTTATTTCAGTGGAAATTGTGACACAAAGAGGAAATTAGCATGATCACCAATGCTGATGAGAAACAAATCGGACAAAAAACTCATGTGAAACCATAGAAACTGGTGATTAAATAGATACCCACTGGTTAAAAACTAATTTAAAACTAGGATTAAATAGGATTTGATATAATTAGCAGTATATTAGAGAAGCTGCATTCAGGAAACGTGTAGTTTCTCCTTTGGTTTCTATCATTTAATGGTCCAGTGTGTAACATGTAAAAGGGATTATTGGTAGAAATTGAATATACTTGACAATGACATAATTTTTGATTATGTGAAGCATCCATGGTTCCCTCACATGCTTAGGAAAGGGGGGAAGTGAGCAAATTTGTTGTGATATCATTAATAACACACTGGAACTTTAATACTAAAAAAAAAAGAACTGAAATACTGACGGTGAATATTTGCTTAATCAATATTGGGGAGTTTTCCCTACTCTGTTGTAAATCAGTGAAGAGTAAGTGATGAGTCATGTTTTAAGAATTTAGTAAAGACACCTCAGTACTTAGGAGGACAGAGACAACATGACCACAACTCGACCTACCTCAGCAGCTTGCCAGGGTTGATACATCTAGTCATCTGTCTATGACCTTTACAGATTTCATTAGAACGTGTTTCTGGACTAAACTGTCTCTGGAATGATCTGATGCTGGCAACTTCTGGTTTCTGTGGAGACAACCTTGAATGCAGTAGAATTTCTGTGTCTAATTATCTCCCTTCAATGAGAGTTTAGGAATGACAGGCATCTAGTGTGAAACTAAGTCTGACTAATATAACTCTTTTAGCTTATATGAATTTATCAGTAGGTAATCAGAGAATGGGCAAAATCATGAACAAAGCCCTGGGGTAACAAGGACAGTGGTGGTGACGACATGTCATCCTTCCTTGTGTTAATTAAGATATGAATGTGACACAGCATAAATAGCGGTAGTGGATGAGGTGTCATCACATGCCTGACCTTTAATGGATGCTCTGCCACCATGTTTGTGCACGCCACTCACTTATTTAATTTGCACACTGCTGTAACACATTGTTATCTCGCCCCTCCGTGTCTGCTCGTGCATGGGTTTCGTTATACCATCGCTGCCAACTGCCGCTCAGCCACTGTGTCATGTCAGATTCCTGCTGCAACATCCCCACCATGCCTGTCAGCTTCGTCCTGTCGCTTGCGTCTTCTGCCTCCATGTCTCTGGCTGTGGATGGATTAGCGCTTCAGCCCTCCCCCATACACACATGCTCCGTGTGCCTTCCCGAGTTGGTGCTGCCAGTCTCCTGTCTGAACATATAAATACAGTGTTTATCTGCCCTCCTGCCCACATGTCATTGTAAAAATGACATTATCGCATCTTTAGTCAACACAGGGCCCTTTTCTGTCTTTCTTCAAATGGCATCTTTTAAGCCGTGGTGTTGGGAGATGTTTTGAAAACCAGCCTCACAGCACAACTCTTTGTTTATCTCTCCCAGGCTCAGCCATGGTCTCTCACCCTGTTAATTTATAATGTGCTAATGGTAGTTATTTCAACTCATGAATAATTCAAGCTAGGTGACCACTGCTTGAGTGAGTGATTGTTCCGAGCTCCGTTGCACATGGCTCCCACCCCCATTTAATTTACGTTTGCTATTTGTAGCTAATCATTGTCATTTAAGCTAATTGTCTTTGCTGTCAATACTCTAGTGTCTTGTTACTGGGCTTCAACATTGCTGCCTCCTGACATCGTGATTTGTCCTGCCTCTGGGAAGTGTGGGCTAATGACCTGTTACTTCCTCCTCCTTCTCTTCTTCCTCTTCTTCCTCTTCTTTCTCTTCAGCCATGTCTGCAGTATTGGCCAGAGCCAGGGCTTCAGCAGTTCGGCCCCATGACGGTGGAGCTTCTGTCCAGGACGGCCGATGATGATGTGATCATTCGTCTCTTCCGGGTGCAGAATATCACTCGGGTAGGTGTAAAAGGGCTGCAATGATTCATCGATCACTAAATTAATGGTTTGATAATTGATTCACTGGTTTGAGTGTTGTTCAGCTTCTTAAATGTGAATATTTCCAAGTTTATATATGTTGTCTATAACATAGAAAAAAAGATGTTATGTACCTATGTGGACCAATCAATATTGTTTAAATATGCTTTATACTATATATTAGGAGCCATCTCTTTCCAGAAAACAGCTCTTAAATGTGCATACGCTGTAGTTCCTTCACTTTTAACGAGCATTTTCCAGTCTGCTTGCTATTTTTGGACTTTTCTGAAAGCTAACATGGGGGTAAAAACCCAGGCAAAAACCAAGATGTGAAAGCCAAAAAAAAGTACCTGATCTCCACCAAAAAATTGTGACGGGGGTATAAAACCAACATTTACAATACATGAGAAATCTCAGGAAATCCATGGAAATAAGTCAAATTTAACATTTCATTGCAAGATAGACATATTTCTCTTGCGCAAAATAGGAAAAGTCAATTTAAAGGAAAGAAAACAGCCAATAAAATTCTACAACTATGAAGCATGCATGAGCTTTTTATCGCTTTGTCTTACCAGTCTGGACTGCTTTTAACTGTTGCAGAGCACACATTGCTGATTTTTGATGATGAAAACTTGTTGGCTTATATTTATTTCACCTGTGCTTTGTGTTTTTTTTCCTATTTCCTATCATTAAATTTTCCTGGAAAAGTCCTGATTGGATTTCCCAGAAATCCTCTTTCCAGAGATTAAGCTCTGGTGAGCAACATGACTATGTAACAGAACGTTAGATAACCTCTTTATCAGATTGGAACAGCCACACTCCCTAAGAGAGCCATGCTGTTCTTCCTGAGAATAGAGGTTTCACTTTTTCTCCACTAGCTGTTTGCAGTTTACAGACAATAATAAACAGTTAAAATTTCCATTGATCACAATTTTAATGCCTATATCTGTCAAATATGTCACCATCACACTCTCTGTATCTGTTGCAAAGCAGTACCCTAGTGTCTGTTTTCAAAATCCAGTTATTTTCTCAAAAATAATTTTATTGTGGAATATTTGAGGGAGCACCAGATGCATCACTTCACACTAGAGACATTTGGTTGAATACAGTGGCATACTGAAAATCATATTTTTTATAGCCATTATAGCCATAGATTTGTCACTCACTTTATCAAGTTTGTGGAATTAAAATTGTATGACCCAGTTATATTAATCCATAGATTAATTAAGAGAAAGTGTCGCTTTGAATATGCCAGAATTAGCACAATTGCTAAATTAAAGCCATTATCCTAAGGCAGGTAACAAAACAAACTTGAGGTCAGGACATCAAACAGCTGTTTAGTATAGAGACACTAAGATGAGAGATCAGATGAGAGAAGGTGTCATATGTTTTTTTTTTTGTTGTTGTTTTTTGAAGGTTAAATAGTTTTTGCAATTCCTAATATGAACTGGTAGTTTATAACTCCTCTGATTTTATTTTCATTGTACACAGTTACAATAAACACAGAGTTATAGTAAATAAAATCAGAATGCAATGACTAAAACATTTTAACATTTCATGAAAAAAAAAAAAAAACATATCTCAAAAAAGTTGGAACAGAGTGATACTTACCATTGTGTATCATCCCCTCTTCTTTTAACAACTGTAAAACAAACATCTAACATCTGGGAAGCAAAGAGACGAGTTGGAGTTTTAGGAAAGGAATGTTGTCCCATTCTTGTCTGATGCAGGATTCCAGCTGCTCAACAGTCCTGGGCCTTTGTTGCTGGATTTTTTGTTTCATGATGCACCAAATGTTTTCTATTGGTGAAAGGTCTGGACTGCCAGCAGGTCAGTTCAGCCCCAGGACTGTTCTCCTGTGAAGCCATGCTGTTGTGACAGATGCAGTATGGGTGTAGCATTGTCTTGCTGAAATATGCAAGGCCCTCCCGAAAAGAGATGTTGTCTAGATGGGAGCATATGTTGCTCTAAAACCTCTATGTACTTTTCCTTTAGCGGATTTTGATGGAACATCATTCATAAATTTAAATAATACCTCTGTTATTTTGTTCAATTCTCTAATACATGTGGTTTAATTCAAAAACTAATCTATTACAGCAGTGCAAGTCAAATCCACAGATACAGATGTTAATGATTAATTTTCTTCATAATTCATTACCATTCAAGAGAAAATTAAGCATCTAGAAACTTAAATTTGTTTTTATTTAGGGTTTCTTTGCAGCCCAGGCTGTTGTTGTCAGTGCAAAAACAGCAACCTTCCCACTATAGTGGTGTATCTACTTTTTTTTTTTTTTTTTTAAAAAGCATCTCCTCTCTATGTGCTGCCCTTTGATTGGTCAGTTTCTCCCATTACATGCCAGATTTCTCCAAAGTTGTAAACAGAGTCTAGAGGAGGTATTATTAGAGGAGTGGTTATTTTTTCTCAGACCACTTAATTTCCATCATGCTGACAGATTATTATGGAATTATTAATCAGTCAGCAACAAAAAACATGTTGCGTAGCCAAGCTTTAATACACTCTGATGGTGAATCGGTCACTTTAAATAATATTATCTTAATACAAATAGTATTTATAAGTTCGTAGCTTGCTGTCACATATTGATGGGCCTTGGAGTCAGTCTTATTTATGATTATTACCAGTTATTATAATTATTATGAATTTTACTGTGACAGAGTTTGAGGACCGCTGAGCTGGACAAGTTGAGGTGCACGCTCTCCACTGCAAACTGAAAATGGTCAACTTATAACCATGAAAAGTATTTTTATATATAGAAAGTAAAAGAAACTTTATTGTCATTATACAACCAGAATTACAAAGGTTGATCAGAGTTGCACCGCCACACAATGAACTCACATGACTGAATGTGTTTAACACATACATGTATATTCATACATATATGGTATAAACTAGAGAATCACCTTCAGTAAGATGCTTTGAACTATTTTCTGCTACTATGGCTCGTTACTGGCTGTGTAATTTGCTGCAGTCAAGTGGAACTTGTAAACTTGTGGTGTAGAGGACATCTGTAACTTTGAGCTTTCAGAAAACTTTTTTAACAAGGTATGCGGATAGGCTGAAAAGTTCATAGGCTGACCATGATATAATGGTCAAATTTGACCAAAGTGGTTTATTTTTCAACATAGTCTCCCTTGTGGTCTACATACTCGTTCCATTAAAGTTGCAGAGTTTGGATCCCCTTAGTATAGAAGCTCTCATCATGAAAAGTCAAAAAAGTCAACTCAACAGCAGATATTTCCACTGCATGGACTTTCTTCTCTCTCTGGCTCAAAGTGATAGACCCAACATTCTCGAGTCAGGAAACATTCAAGAAAACCACCTGGATCTGCTTCAAAACGTGCCAAGTTCTGCAACCTGACCAGCCATGTATGCTTTTGATCATGGGTCAAAAGCTGTGGCACTAAGCAGAAACTTTTGACATGCAAAGTTTAATGTGCAGAATGTTCTCTTCTCCTTCACAGGAGATGCTTACAGCATTGGCTTTTTCCTTGGGTGGTGGCTGTGGCAGGATGTTTAGCCCTTGGGTCATCTTCAAGACTCTCCCTACCCCTCTTGAATACACCTGCCCACTATTGCACAGTTGATAAAGGTGGAACATTATCCCCTTATTTAGCAACCAAGTCAGCATAAATAACCATTTTTTTCCTTCAGATGATTGTAACGCCACGGTGTCTAACTTTCTAAGTCCTTAATTAGGTACCAAATATGGGTTTATCTGGAAGGAAACAATGCAACGAGTTAATGTATGCCACCTTCATTGCTCTGGCATTACTCCTTCTTATCAGCCCACCTTAATTTTTGGTAAATGTGCTTGTCTCATGAATATAGTGAAAAACCCCATTTGAAGGCAGTTTATTTACCATTGCTTCTGATGGTTCTCAACTGCAACAGGCAGACCGGCTACCAGCTAAGCTACTGGCTAAAACAGAGAAAGAGACTGACGTGTGAGAAACTACTAGAAGAAAGAGAAGCTCCACCTTCCATCCACCAGGAATTTACAATAGACAAAATCTACTTTGACTAATGCCACACGATAGCCCCATTGCTTAACATGCATATCAAGAAAAAAAAAGATTTTCTGGTCTGAAGAGTTAGATGGTTCCCATTAAAACTGACAGCAGTTGAGAGAATACTGCAAAGATGAATGCTTGTACAGACTTAAAGAAGAGTCAAAGTTGTAATTAAAGTACTGAATTTATAGTCTGAATACTGGTAACTAAGAGGTTTCTGCATAGATTTGCATATATTTTTAAAAACCAATTTTCTCTTCATCAAGATTCATTAAATTTAGATTAATATTCTTTGAGTTCAAAAGATTAACAGGACAGCACTCCAATATGATGTTTTATTGCAATGGCAGTGGCAATTGTGGACATTTTCGTGTGTTCCCGGGTGAGAAATTTTGAGAGTCCACCAGTTGTCTTCTGTGTTTTATTCTGCAAAAGGAACAGGTTTACAGAACACAAGGTGCTCTGTGAAGGAGTTCAAAATGGTTGAGTGAATCACAGCTTCTTACAGACAAAAACAGGGAGGAGACAAAGTCATGGGACACAGAGAGAAGTTTTTGGGGAGGCAGCAATTGTCCAAGGTCGCACTTGTATATCTTTTTGGTTATAATAAAACAACTGTCTAGTTGTGAGATGAAGAGTTGCAGACCATGTGAACGTGCGTTTCTGTACATGAGCTAAACAGGGCATTTTCAAAAGCCAAACATATAAAACGTTAATACAGATATAGTGAAAACACGGTTAGTTATAGGATTTTCCATTACACAATAAAACATCATACTGAAGTGCTGTACTGAATTTATGAAAATAGAAAGTTCAATGCGTTTAACTCTTATTTCATAATTGTATCCCTTTTAAATATATCCAAGAAGACAAAAAGTGTGTCTAAATCCTTGAACACTGTCTACCACTTTTGTCTTCCACATGAGGGTCGTGGGGCTGCTGGAGACAAACCCAGGTGACATAGGCCAAAAAATGGGATACACCCTTAACATGTCACCAGTCTATCACAGGACCGACACACAGACAAAAGAACAACAAAGAAAAATAACTATTTACCCTCAGATTCGCAGTTAACCTCTGCATGTTTTCAGGCTGTGGTTTCGGTAGTAAGCTTCCATTTCAGAAGACTTAATACACGTTGTAGCTGATTTGTCTGTTTGGAAGAAACATAGAACCAATCCAAGATAAACAAGATGGTGGTGTCTGTAATCCAAGGCCCTTGCCTAAGGCCAGTAAACAAAACATGTATTGTGAATTATACAAACTAACTCACAGGTAGTATATTCAATTCTTGCCCTCCCAAATGTTACAGTTTGAACCTTTAAACCTTGTGAGGAATCAAAATGTACCAAAGAAAGAAATCTTCACCGGCTTCTGGTATTTTCCACACGAAAAAGAATGTTTATGTTTTCACATTCCCCAACCTCTGGAGGTTCTAGTTCAGAAAGTTCAGTCACAATGCTCTGTTCTGCTCAGTGAGACTTGACTAGTGGTTCACCATATGGATCTGCAAGACATTTTTCTTCACATGGACATACAAGGCATTCCTCAGGTTTGCTCCTCAGGACACAGCCTTCAAATTACAGACTGTGTTACTCGAGGTCACATCAAGGGTTTCAGCCACAGAACCAAAGTAATTCTGAACCCTGAAGCTACAGGTTTCTGGGTGTACTCAACCCAGCAAGGAGGAGATGGAGACATTTTCCATGCTTTATCTCTGCTCTGAGCTGGACTCAGTCCAGACTTTTGACACCGAAGGGCTGACACTATAAATTAATTTATGTAAATCTGAACAGTAACAGATTTACATAAATTAATTTATAGTGTCAGTGAAGAAGATCTTCAGAAAAATAAATTCAAATTAAAAGGTAAAATTTTCTTTAAATGTTAAAATCTAATTATATACCTATATAGTATAATGATTGACAGTCCCTCTCAGAGCTTATAATTCTTTCATTAGATACTTCATGAAGATTGTTTTGCCCTTTAACATCTGCCCTATTTGCTGTCATCATCTTTTCAGACAAACCTTAATATCCAAGACTAAAACCATTCTTTCCTTGGAATACCCCTAGTCCCCTGAACGTGAACAAAAGCACATGCTCAAGTCCTGCCTCAGCAAAAGTCTGTTCCAGCTCTATATTGCTGTGGGAGGCATTTCCTGGCACTGACTCTTTTCATTTATTTTTTTAAAAGGGTTTAATGATGCCTGATACTAATATAATGATTCTGAATGGGGACCTAGGTCCCAGCTGGCAATGTTTGTTCCCAGCGGTTTGAGTGATATGCAGCAAAATAATAAAACTTTCAAAAACCAAAATCCATATGGAAAATCAACATTTTTAGTTTGTGGGGATACAGGAGCTGCTGGTCTACCATTGCCTTTTTGAGTAAGTTTGTGTCACTGAGGTCAATCAGAATGAAGGATTTCTAACACCAAAGTCACAAAATACCATATTTGAAATTACTGACGGAGGCAGCAGAAGGAAACATATAGATAGACTGTACTTCATTCAGCCACTACAATAAAGCAAATCATTTTTTTTCTCTTATGGTCAATTTGTGTATGTTTCTATTCATTTTGATAATGTCACTTTAATGTGGCAAGGTACATTGGACTGCCACATTCTACGACCCAAAGAGCCCATTATAATAGGCTCTGAACTGAAGCTGCATCATTGAACTGCAGCAGATTTGAATTGCCGACAAAATCCCCTTGTGGCTGATAATCATATCGTTGTTTTAATGAGTCTGTGAAGTGTGGAGCATGTGTGATTGGTTCAAAGCAAATACATCTTGTTCATTTGTTTATTTGATGCTTCTCTTCTTTCAACTCTCTTACTCTACAGCTTCAGGAAGGCCAGCTCGTGGTGCGTCACTTCCAGTTCCTGCGCTGGTCTCCATACCGCGACATACCCGACTCCAGGAAAGCCTTCCTCAGCCTTTTGGCTCAGGTTCACAACTGGCAGAGGGAGTGTGGAGAAGGACGCACCATAGTTCACTGTCTGTGAGTCCACCAGTCTCTCACTGTGGTCTCAAAAGTGCTTTTATTTTTTACTTTCCAACTTTCCAACCTTTGAATTTCAATAACTCAGCATTACAGGAAAAAAAATGAAAATGTGTTTGTATCATGAGCTCAGATGTTTGATTTATGGTGTCTGTCTTCTGTTTGAGTTGTCCCCTATTTCTGAGCCCTTTGATCTCTGGAGGTCTGGGAGTAAGACATCTTACATCTGATTAAATCCCCGCTTCTGTATTATAATGAGAACTTGACTTAGTTATTCATCTTGAAAGTCAGCTGGCCTTTTCAGACATCATGCTTGATCTGTGCTCGGTCAAACTGTGACATTTCACTCTGCTGCTCTCCCTCTGAGAGACTGTCTGAGCTGCTGCGTCACATCTTTATCAAGTTACTCAACCCTCATGTTTTTCTCTTGTCTGTCTGTTTCTTATGTTTGTGTGTTCATTCTCTCTGGAGCAGGAATGGTGGTGGTCGAAGTGGTACTTTCTGTGCCTGCACCATGATCCTGGAGATGATTCGTCACCACAGCATGGTAGACGTCTTCTTTGCTGCCAAAACACTGCGCAACTCTAAGCCAAACATGGTGGAGACAATGGTGAGCACTCAGGACTCTTTTAGCTTCCTCTGCTCCAACATACAGTGATATAGAAAGCCATTTTAGCCAGATAATCTAATAACCTAAGAGTTTACAAGTCACAGCTAATCGCCTCTAAGTGGCAGACCATCAGCTGTCACTAGACTAGACAACAATGCGTCACAAGGTAAAAACGCATATCTGTACTTTGGTTGAAGTTTTCAAGAGTCTCAATTTTCAATGACGTAAAACTCTGTTGACATGTGGAGAGAAGGCTTAAACATGTACAAAAAAAAGTTTTCATAAAGAAGAGAGACCAAACCATCTCCAAACACAAGAAGAGGAAGACAACGGAGATAGTGAAAGCCAATGCAAGCGCATGAAAGAGGTTGAACATCATCATTTTCCCCAAGTAGTGTATTGGTTGTCTACACAAAACACAAAGTTGCGTTTCGAGATTTTCCCTTTTCCCATTTTAAAAAGAGAAAAAAAAAGTTTACTCTGGATTTTAGGTTGATTAGACATCAGTCTGGACTCCTGGTCAATTATAGTGCAGTGCGTGATTGTAGTTTTATCTCACAGCAACTACAAAGACTGACCTACATCACAAGTGCACTGTGTACTGTGGGATAATCCTCCAAACCAGAAAAGCTATGAAGTGTGAACTTAGCTTTATTCTACACTAAATCCACATTTTAGAACAAGAGTAAAAAAGAATATTCCCCATTTCCATAAAACGACATCACATTTTCACTGCCATGTATTGCAAACCTAAGGCCTATGAAAAGTATGAAGAGTGTGGGAGCACATTTGGTTTGTGAAAGGGTTTGTGTCTGTTTCTTTTATATTCAAGAAGCAAAACCCTCTTCCTAGATGTGTTATGCAGCTCTGACATTCTGAAGTCATACATTGTGGAGGAGGCATTACCAATCTCTCCACCCACAGTCACTTCACCAGACGAGGATGCGCTGCAACAGACATGGTGGGATTTATGGAGGGAGATCACAGCATTATAAAGTATAGACGCACTGTATCTGTAAATACATAGAATTTTTTGGAGGATATATATGGTACATGGGTGTTCATTATGATCATGTTAGTCAGGGGATAAGGCTGGAGTTGTTCCATTGGTTTGTCACTCAAAATAGATGAAGAAAACAGGACACAACACTGTTCCCTCTCCAATCAACTGGTGGCAGGACACAGGTCCCGACTGGAGATGTAAACCTTAAAAGAAATAGTCAGATATTTTGGGATTCTCTAACTTCCTGTTGCATTGTTAGAGGATTAATGTCTGCCTGATTCCTTGCACTGTCCTGTTAGCTTAATCAACACATAGTTACACATTGTGGGTTTATGGGCACATTTGTGGCCAGTTGAAACACCATTCCATGATCCTAAACACCCTTGCTCCCAAGCATGAAATAATTACTGGATAGTTTTTGCTATCAAGGTTTTACAGAACAGTGAAGAAAGCCCTGGAGTCTGTGATGAGAACAGAGAAACTTCAGTTTCCAGGTGGAAGCAAAATGAAGCGGATAACATATGATGCTTTTCCATTATCTAGCACAACTCAGCTCTACTCAGCTCTGCTTGGTTTGGTATTAGGCACGTTGTTCATTACTTCATAGCACCCCCTCAATGTGGGTGGGGTCGTCATAGCACGGCTGCACATAACTGCTGTGATGTTGTTTTAACACAAACACACAAACTGGTGACAGGCAAAATGTGAATTTTATAAATGACCTTGCTAAAGATGAATGCATGTTTCTAGATTTTTAAGTCTTTTTAACTGATCTACAGTTCAACATTTTTCAGTTTGATTCTAGTTTCCAATGTTGCACTCTTCCAGTGACTAAACTCTCTGCCAATTAGTGGCCGGAAGTCTGTTGCAGTCACATTTTAGTAATAGCTCAGCTCCATTGAAACCTTGCCAGAGCAGGTACAAAAAAAGGAACAATCTACTATCCCTTATGGTTATGTTAACTGGCTAGAACCTGGTTTTCCTTGCATAGCAAGTATCAGTGTGCAGCAAGTATCAGTGTCTCAAGCCAGTTTATGTCATACAGAACAGAAACCTGAAGTTCACTATTACTCATTATTTTCTCTTATTATGGAAAACCCTGGCCCTGCGATGGAGTGGCGACCTGTCCAGGGTGTGAACATGTCTTTCCCCACCCAATGTCAGTTGGGATTGGTTCCCACAGCCCTGTGACCCCATGTGGAGGATAAAGCTGGTAGAAAATGAATGAAATGGAAAACCTCTGAACCTCTCCTCTTTCCTTCAGGAGCAGTACCGATTCTGCTATGAGCTGGCCCAGGAATACCTGGACTGCTTGGAAGCCAGATAGCACCTGCACCAACCTTCTGGTTCCTCCCCATGGAGATGGAGTGTAGTCCAGATCCAACATCCTGGATTTTTACCCTTGGCTCCTTAGTCCGTGTATACAGCTCTGGTCAGCTCTGGTTTTCTTTTGCCATGCTTGGATGAAGCATATGCCATAAAGACTGATTTAGAATGCTTACTGGATAACCTGTAACATACTACTGACTGACATCCTTATATTTCATTATTTTTACTTATATTTATATTTACTTTTCTTTGGCTCTCAATACAACTTGTCCTCTTTGGTGCTGCTGTACATCTGCCAAACCAGAGGACACTAACAGTGTGGAGTTGATTTTATACATGATCATTGTCTAAGCAGCAGCACTTCCCTGTTGTACTTTTAGATGATGGGATACACAGTGCGCCACTGTCTCCTGCCTTACAATAAACAAACACTGAAAGGGAACTACAGTTAACCACTGGATGATGTTTTGTGTTTGTTTGTAACATTGTTCATGGTGCAATCTGCCTTTAGTAAACATCCCTTGTAGTATTGTATTATATTTTAACTTTATCGTTGGTAAAACTGATGATGGAAGTTAGGGAAGGACAGAAAAGTGACATCTGATTGACATAAGTATATAAAGCTGTCTTGGACCTATTTTTCTCTGTATTTATTCTTTGTGTATATAGATAGTTTTTCTGTTTTTATTTTTTTTTTTCCTTCCCCTCCAGATGTTTCTAGATGTATTAATGTTTAATCAGTGTGCCAATCCAATCTCTCTGTGTCTGTAAATGGGGACCACTTCAGCATCTGCATGCCCAAGTCTTAAGTGTTTCATCACAGTGTGTGGCCCAAGTCTGCTTCAGGATGGATCCTGTGACACGAATCCTCCTGCTTGTCCTGAGAGAGCTCCGTATGAATAACCACTTGTTGCTGTGAAAAGACGGCCAAAACATTGTTGCTTTCTAAATTTGTATTTATTCAATGTGTTTCATTTTCTAAATAGTGTATAAAGCAGGAAAAAAAGAAATAAAAGATCATGTTGTTGCTTAACAACCACACTTTTCGATGAGTGATTTTTTTTACACAAACTCACTTTAAGGTAACATCCCAACCTTAGCTACTTTTTGACCTCATTTTAAAGTCCAATCAGTGTTATTTGTACAGAGCTCCAGTAGCTGACGTCACACAACGAAAGTACTATAGGAAACTACACTGTTCACCTCTATACTGTATATAGACTGGATATAATTTCCTTCAGGTTAATAAAGTATCTATCTATATAGACAACACATAAACTCCTTTACTTTTCTCCAGTGCATGTTGAAGGAAAGGAAAGGAAAAGGATCTTTATTGTCATTAAACAACCGCTATTTGTAGATTGACTGAGGTCAGATGGAGGGATGATCAGAGATTCTGCGACTGAGTGTGCTTCCACACAATGGACCTAAGATGAACTAATGTATCAGGTAATATTCATACATGTTTTGATGGTGGGAGGAAACGGGGATCCCCGGAGGAAGTCCACACAGATATGGGGAGAACATGCAAAGTCCACATAGAAAAGTCCCAGACCAGAAAACAAACCTAGCATCTTTATGCTATGTGGCAACAGTACTAACCACTGGTCCTAACCACTAAGCCTCCATATATGGTGGCTTAGTGAAATGACTACAAATGGTAACATATTAATGAGCAGCAACATTACAACAGTCAGTTGTTATTTCCAGGACCTTAATCATCTAATAAAATGTAACAAGGTGTTTTTACATGTTAACAAACTGAAGAGTGACTTAGTGTATTTACAGGAAATGCACACCAGAATAGGATGAAAAGTGGATTAAAAAAGGATAAAGTGAGATTAAAAGGATTAAGTGAGATCTATCATTTCAGCTTTGACTATAAAGCCAGGAGGGTTGTATTGTTTTATGTAGCAATGTAAAATTCAAGACCATCTTTATTAAAGGTAAAGATGATCATTATATAGTCACTCGGGGCATCTTGTTTGGCTCTTCTATAACATTAAGTAGTATTTTGCCCCAAATTGGGATAATATGCTATTTTCCAAAACTTATTCTCACTTCTCCCCACTTGGGATGTACACAATTTAACTTTCATTGTGTTTTCCATCCAACACAACCATTTGAACCCTATTCACATTTTTTTATTTGGTTCCTCCCTCTCTTGGGTTTGCAACAGCAGATCAGTGATTTGCATAGCTGATTAGGCAAAGATTATTTTTTTTACCTTTATTTTTTTTACCTCCCTTTTAACTGGTCAAGTGACCGGCACTTGGATTAAAGCGGATGAGTCCCTTTCACACGGCAGGGGTCATTTTAGAGAGTCCAATTGACTCAATCAATGGGGAGCAAAAGGGGATTGGGTATCTTGCACAGGACCAGCAACTCTCAGGTTACAAGCCAAGTTCCCTTTCCACTTGGCCATGGGATGCCCCTTGAAGTTGAGATACTTGAAATACTAATATCCAGTCAATTATAAGAAAATTGGGATTCGGGGTCATAAACCTGTGTTATATGTTGACTCTCCAAATAGTGCACCTACACATATAATTAAACATACAAAATGTACAGTCTATACAAGTTTTATGAACTTGAACCAGATTTATTTGATTATTTTACATCTAAAGACGTCAGGGTCCGATTTCGCACAACTTCCTGTCCTTTATTTTGTTATTTTGTTAAATTTTGTTAAAATTTTCTGTGCAACCTCTGCTCTTTTTTTTTTTTTTTCAGAAGACTTGACCATGCAGCCGGACGGAGTCTCCCCCCTCACACCTGCTGCACATTTCCCTGATTTGGACTTTTGTTTAACCCCGTTTGGTGAAGTATCCTCAGCCTTTGTTGTTTTTTTTGTTAATAAATATTAACTTTTTCGTCTGTTGTTTTTTGTGAATAAATATTACCTTTTTCGTCTGCCAAAATATCTGTCTTCTGCCTCTCTTTTTTGGGTCCATATATGTCCTTACACCAATCATAACAAAAGAGCTGCAATAAGTCTGAAGTAACACTAAGTCCACTTCAGAAATGTTAATGCAACAGTATTTGTACTAGTTTAGCTGCCTTCTTTCATACAGGCTGTGGATCTGTATCAGGTTTGTGCAGGTTTCAGTATTACAGTATGTAAACAGTCTAAAACTGATACATACTGAGTGATTCTGTGACTCAGAGAAGTGGCAGAATTATTTCTCACCATCTCTCAGCAGCTGCAGCATCATTTAATTATGTATTTCTCTTCCTGACTGAGAGATTAATTCACAGTCTTCTTCCCAATGTTACACTGTAATCCAGGTTTTTAGGCCTTATCCACTTGGAAACAGAACTTTACCTATACGACCTTTTTCCCTTTTTGTTCTTAAAAAGGTTTTTCTTAACAGATCATTTGAAAAAAATGTCTTCATCCGCACAAAACCCATGTGGATCACAAGTCACATGTATTGTTACCTAGGTTGATTGTACAGATTACTAACAGCTCATTCAAGGTTTGTTTGCGGTAGGCATAAAATGACTATTGTACAGACAGCTGTCTGTATAATAAAGTAAATGGTAAACGGTTTGAATTTATATAGCACTTTTGATTTTGTTAATGTTGCACAATGTGAACATTTATCATTCACCCTCATGTGTAGCACAATGTTTTTAAAGGGTAACTAAACCCTGTCTTCTGAGGATCACCACAGCTATTGCCATGATTTAAACAAATGCCAAAAAGTGGGCTGAGAGCTGAGCGAGGGAGAATGGGGAGCAGTGCAGGGGGACATGGGCTGGTATTGAAATCTGATGCCGAGTTACAGCTGTGTGAGGTGCTCAGTTAGATGATTCTCTCAATTGCGAAAAAGACAACAAAGCGACAGATCTGATGTTTATAAAAGGGGAGGAGTCTGGGACTACAAACCTGAAGCTGGTTGGACAGGGAGTAAAATAACACGAGTGAACCATCACTGGTTCTTGTTTTTGTGTTTGGTGTCTTTCTTGGCAAGCATATACCAAAAGAGACAATGGCAAAATTTCATTGCAGTCACTGATGTTTGAACATAGATGCAGTAGTTACACAGGTTGTTTTGTACAATATAATTTCAATACTTTACACTAAACAGTGAAGATTTGCACCTGGACCAACAAATAACATGGCTAGATACACATATACACTGGTTTCAATTCAATTCAATTTTATTTGTATAGCACCAAATCACAACATACATTATCTCAAGGCACTGTACATTGTAAGGCCAAAACATTTACAATATTACAGAGAGAAAAGAAACAGTTCACACAATGAGCAAACACTAGGCATCAGTGGAAAGAAAAAAACTACTTTTTAACAGGAAGAAATCTCTGACAGAACCAGACTCAAAGATGTGTGGTCATCTGCCTCGACCGGTTGGGGTGAGAGGAAAATGGGGGACAGAAAGGGGGGAGAGAAAGAAAAAGGTGGTTGGAAGGAAGCAGACACAGACTTGGGAGAGAAAAAAGATAAGGTTAATGACACATAATTAAGTCATATTCATACCCTGAGTGTGAGAGAGTGAGTGCACAGGAAATCCCCCAGCCAAGTCTAACTATAAGCTTTATCAAAAAGGAAGGTTTTAAGTTTAACTTTAAATACAGAGAGAGTGTCCGCCTCCTGAACCTTTAAATTGAATTCTAAACTGTACAGGGAGCCAGTGTAGAGAAGCTATCACTGGAGTGAGGTGGTCTCTCTCTTACTAGTTCCTGTTGGAACTTGTGCTGCAAGCATTTTGAATTAACTGAAGAGTTTTAATAGACTTATTAAAACATCCAGATAGTACTGAGTTACAGTAATCTAATCTTGATGTAACAAAAGCATGAGCTAGTTTTTCAGCATCCTTTAAGGATAAAATGTTTCTAATTTTCATAATGTTTTGCAGGTGGAAGGTGTTTTGGAAATTTGTTTAATATGTGAGTCAAATGGGGCCCACGGTTGGTGTAGTGGTTAGCACTCTTGCCTTTGCAGCCAGGTTCACAACCCGGTTGGAACCAGGTTGTGCAAGGAGCTTGCATGTTCTCCCCATACTCCGGCTTCCTCCCACAGTCCAAAAACATGCAGATTTGGGGATTAGGTTAATTGGACACTCTAAACTGCCCGTAGGTGTGAATGTGAGAGTGAATGGTTGTCTGTCTCTATGTGGCCCTGTGATGGACTGGCGAAAAAAAATTACTTAAGCTTAAAATAACTCCAAGCTTCCATACAGTGGAACTGGACACCATGGTGATGTCATCTAAAGTGACAATATGGTCAGAAAGTTTGTCTCTAAGGTGTTTAGGGCTGAGTATAATAACCTCAGTTTTGTCTGAGTTTAGAAGTAGGAAGTTACAGGTCATCCAGGACTTAATGTCTTTAAGACATTCTTGGAGTTGAACAACCTGATTTATTTCTTCCAGCCTCATTGATAAATAAAGTGTATGTTGTGCTTTCTAATAATGTTCCCTAAAGGAAGCATATATAAGGTAAAAAGTATAGGCCCAAGAACTGAGCCCTGTGGAACTCCATAATTAACTTTTGTCTGCAATGAGTCTTTATCATTAACATGTACAAACTGGAATCTATCAGATAAGTATGATTGAAACCAGCAGAGGGCAATACCTGAGATCAAAGTCTGCTTTAGTCTCTGCAGTAGAATTTTATGATCAGTGGTGTCAAATGCAACACTAAGATCTAACAGGACAAGTATAGAGACCAGACCATTATCTGAGTGCTTCTAAAATTATTGTGCTAGAACTTGTCTCATTACCACTAGGAGAGAAGAGGTGGTAAATTTCTCTTATTGCTGTTATTTTATTCACAAAGAAATTCATGAAGTCGTCACTGCTCAGTGTTAAGGGAATAGACGGCTCAGTAGAGCAGTGACTCTGTGTCAGCCTGGCTACAGTGCTGAACAGAAACTTTGGATTATTCTTGTTTTCTTCAATTAAAGAAGAATAATAGGCTGCTCTAGCTTTATGAAGGGATTTTTTATAAGCCACAAGACCATCTTTCCAGGCTACATGAGATTCTTCTAGATTAGTGGAACACCATTTTCTTTCTAATCTACGTAAAGCCTGATTAAGAGCGCAAGTATGGGAGTTAAACCATGGTGCTACTCTCCACATTCATCACTTTCTTTTTCAGAGGGGCGACACTATCTAATGTAGTATGCAGTGAAGCCCCTGCATTATCAACAAGATTATCAATGAAAGTGGGTGTAAAATCATAACTGTTAACTTTAGGTGGACTTAGACATGACACAGAGTTAAATAATGGCTGCACTGTCTCTTTGAAAGTATTAACATTATTATCAGGCACCGACTGTAGTGGTATTTTTTTCTTAATGTTATTGTAGTAGTTATTGTGCAATTAAATGTGATCAAATAATGGTCAGTTAAGAGGGGGTTTTGGGGAGAAAGTTTTCTATGTCTATGCCATAAGTAAGTACAAGATCAAGGGTGTGACTAAGGCAGTGAGTGGGTTTATTCACATGCTGAGTGAAACCAATTGACTCTAACAGTGAATTAAATGCAGAATTAAGACTATCACTTTCAACATCTACATGGACGTTGAAATCCCCCACAATTATGAATTTATCTGTCCTTAGCACTAACTCAGTTAAGAATTCAGAAAACTCTGACAGAAACTCTGAATAAGGTGCAGGTGGACGATAAACAGTGACTATCAGAACCGGTTTCTGTGATTTTAAACTAGGATTAGATAGACTGAGGATAATGCTTTCGATATGTACTGTATTCATGCTTGGGCTTGGGGTTAATTAATAGACTAGTATTGAAAATGGCTGCGACTCCTCCTCCTCGGCCTGAGCTTCTGGGAACATGGGTTAGTATGTGTGGGTGGTGTTGACTCATTTAAACTGACGTATTCTTCTTCATGTAACCACGTCTCAGTTAAGCATAGTAAATCGATATGTTTATCAATATTAGATCATTAATTAAAACTGATTTTGAGGAGAGTGATCTCATATTTAATAGTCCACATTTAAGTGTGGCATTGTATGATTCTGTTTTATTATTGGTGTTGATTATTATTAGATTGGACTGACTAACTCCTCTTCTGTTAAATGCTGATTTATTTAATTTTGTCGGCCGGGAGACAAACACAGTCTCTATGGGCTTTTAAAGAAGTGATTCCTTGAAAAGAAGCACAGATGAGCGTGTAAGACTGCAACTCTCTCTGGTCTCACCTCTGGACTGTCATGGTGTTGGAGTTCTAATAAACGTTGCTATATTTCTAGATAAGAGAGCGGCTCCATCCAAAGTGGGATGGACACCATGTCTCCTCATGAGACCAGGTTTTCCCTAGAAAGAAAGCCAGTTATATATGAGTAATGTTGTTTTCTGGACACCACAGGGATTGACAGCCAGGGATTGAATGACAACATGTGGTTATACATGTCATCACTGGTCACATTAGGAAGAAATTACGGTGTCCAACATTGACTTAGCATACCTACACACAGATTTAACATTAATCTTTGTGACCTCCGATTGGCGTAATCGGGTGTCATTACTGCCGACATGAATAGTAACTTTTGAATTTACTGAATTTACGATTATCTTTAGCCAGCAGTTTCAGATAGGACTCGCCCACTCTGGCCCCAGGAAATCACTTGAAAAAGTGCAGGGGTTTAGTTACACTTTAAAGTATTTATGAATTTGTGATGGAGGAGCTGCTAATGAAAAACCAACTCCTCCACCATCACCAGTCCTGACTCTGATTAATACTCAATGCTTATACGTAAAACCACCACCATTCATTCTCTCAATCGGTGTTTAAATGCTTAAATTTAATTAACAACTTTAATTGACATTTTTTATCATTTCCACCAATCGGAGCCTTTCGCATTCAGAAGCCTTTTTTTAATTGGAGAGTCTTGATGAAACACTGATCGAGGGCTTGACGCAATGAGTCTGCACATTGTGCTTTGCAAGTGATGTCACATCGAGTTAAGAGTGTTTTATGAGCAGCCTGATAAGCTCCACGGGTTTGACCCCAGTGTGCTACACTGTGCTGTTGTTGCACTTTGTTTTAAATGAGGGATGGGACACTGACAAATTGTTTTCTCCCATATATGCAGAGGAGAGTGCAAAGGCAGTGGAAAGAGGGACCTCCAAGAATATTGTTCAGTGGTCACTATCAGGTTCAATTAAACTCTGTCTTTTATTTTTTAGTCAAAAGATCACCTTTCTACTATGGTTAAAAGATGATGAAAAGCATAATGTGTGTACTGTGTGAAGAAAAAAGAAAAAACAATTGCCATTGTGCACAAAGGAACAGGGATAACACTCTCCTCAAAGCAGATTACACAAACAAGCCCTAAAACTTGAAACGGCTGAAAAAAACAAAAGTCCTTAGGTATTCCCTCCTTTTCTTAGACTAATCTGAATGCATTCAAGTGGATTGTGAGTCTCATTGTCATAGACACAGTGTCTATAATTACCATTGTTTCAGCCTAACAGGCTGCATTCAGGCACTGGAAGTGAGACTTTTTTACTGTGTGTGCATGCTTATTTCAAAGGTTTCATTAATTACAGGACATTCTTCTTCTCTGTCACACACACAACTGCACAGAAGTAATCATCACCCCAGGCAATCAACAGAAAATCAACAGAATTTTTTTTTTCCTGTATAAAAGTGGTTAATAACGATCAGTAATTAGTAAAAGCAGTGGTGCAATTATTTCCCAGTGTTTCCAGAATATCTGCCCACACCACTTCACATATGAATAGGTCATTATTCTCTCTTTTTATTTCAGTTTTTGTTGTCCCGCCCTCCGACTAAATGCACAAGGAGTCAAAATGTCCCCTGATTGTTTTAGTTCTCTCTCATTAGTTATATTGACAGCACAAAAGAGCCAGAACAGCACCATTTAAACAGATTTGAACAGACTTGGACATTATTCTGCTACTGCTGGGTCTTGGTGAAGAGAATGTCATAGAATGTCTATTTGAATGCTGCCTCATTCATCTGAAAGTTGGAACTGTCAAGCAATACTATCAAACCTGACTGAGGGAGCATTTATGTGTGTACCGTTATGATTTTAGGAGGACATGTATGGACTCAAAAATCTGGTCGAAGCGAAGCCGTTTAAAGATGGAACAAAAGAGAATTTATTTACAAAAATAAAACAAAAACCAAACCAGGGGGATAATCCAACTCAGGGCGAGGAGACTGATGGGCAGGCAGGGCGGAGGTCTCCCGAACAAAGTAAAAGAGGAGGAAACGCAGGGTTAGAGACAAAATACAAAAACTGGGGAAAAGAGCAGCGAGGTAGCAAACAGACGTCATATCAGTAGGTAAATACCGCATGGACTGTTTTACGCGCCGACACCTGCTACAGGAAACTCAGAGTATAAGAAGACTCTTATCAAATCAAGGGAACAAGCAGCAGGTGCGGAGGAGGAGGCTCCGCCCGGCTGCCAATCAAGTCTCCTGAAATTACAAAACAAAAGAGAGGTTGCACAGGAAAAAGGAACAACAAAATAAAAGACAGGAAGTAGTGCAGAACCACCCTGACATGTACAGCAGCAGAGCAGGGGTGGGTGGGGATTTTTACATCATTAAACAGCTTAACAACCAGGTTTTTTTCAGCAGTAAAATTTACTTCTGGAACCTTTGTGAATGCTTCTTTTTTCTTCTGTTTGCAGCCGTCTCACTACTGAGCATGTGAGTCGTTGTTTCTTGCTCCGCTAGTCTACATGTCAATGGGTCCTTAGGTCCAGAAATGTTTGATTGAAAATGTTCTGCACATTGAGGCACTGTGTCATCAAAAGGTCATCAAGACTAGAAAAGTGTTATATAAATATGGAACAGGGTTGCTGGTGCCTGCAAAAGATGCAAACTTTAATACTTTGTATTTCAATTCAATTCAATTTTATTTGTATAGCACCAAATCACATACATTATCTCAAGGCACTGTACATAGTAAGGTCAAAACCTTTACAATATTAGAGAGAAAAGAAACCCAACTGTTCACACAATGAGCAAGCACTAGGCATCAGTGGAGAGAAAAAAGGAAGAAATCTCTGACAGTACCAGACTCAAAGATGTGCAGTCATCTGCCTTGACCGGTTGGGGTGAGAGGAAAATGGGGGACAGAGGAGAGGTGGGGGACAGAAAGCGGGGAGAGAAAGAAGAAGAGGGAGGTGAGGGAGAGACAGAAAAGAGAGACCAGGAGCAAATATACAACAGTTGTATCAAGTTTAGAGTCAGTTATGTCATGTTTATAGAACTATGGTGTCATTTATACAAGCAGCATCAGAGATTATTGATAAGAAATTATACTGATGAACTTTTAATTAAAGCATAATAATAATGACAGCAGTATTATTGTTAGTGATAATAATAATAGCATCAAAACTGGATCTGGATCCTGTAGCCTGCAAGATGAGGACAGAGGGAGAAAGAGGATGGAAGGAAAGACATAGACTTGGGAGAGAAAAAAACAAGATTAATGAGACATTTAAGTCATATTCATATTCGTGAGAGAGTGAATATTTACATGTATTTACACACAGTGGTGCCCTTTGTAAGTTACCAGTCAAGTGACCTATTAATAACTTTTGGACAGACAGCCTCTTTTAAGCAGATCATTTGATTTTTAATCTATTATCCTTTTATAGATAGATTCATTGAACATGATTCTTGCTAAAATAAATAAATAAATAAAAAGCACAACTTCCATAATAAAATTAATAAAAAACTCATACTGAATATGACAGTGTTTGCCATCCTTTGCATACAGGGACCCACCTTTTGAAGGAGACACACTATCAGACCAAATGGAAAATATTAATCAACAAAAGCTAATTTGTGCATATTAAAACTTTTATTACATTTTTACAGTCATTTCTGTAAGTTGTACAGTATTATTTTGAATGCGTAAACCAGGTTAGGTAAATCAAAATATCATTCCATGCATGTGTTATGAATCTTGAATTAAATCAATACTCAATTCATAGAATGAGAATTGATTTTGAATCTAAAGAATGTTTGATTTTTGTGCTGTGTATGACCTCTGCTGATTTTATTTTATTTTTTTTGAGGCACTTTGTTAAAATAGTGACTTCTTGAACTTTTATTTGTGGTATATTACTGCAGGGTTAATGGGATGGTGCAGATTTTTTGAAACCATGTGTGTAAAATCAACATGATATAAACAGTATGTTTGCAGTATGTCTTTCTGCCTCGCTATCTGCACCAAAACCAAACTAGAAAATCATTGATTTTACATCACAGGACACAGTGAGAGCTCTTAATTCACTGCTCCCTCCATCAATAAGTCCAAATGTGTTATTTTATTGTGATGTTTGGATTTGCCTCAGTGACATAGACCTACAAAATAATAATGATAAAATATCAGCTATAGACCCCACAAGCTAAAATCTCTTGTTTTCTCCATGGAATTTTTGTAGCAGAATAATTCTAATCTAACAAAGTCCAATTTTGTCACAAAGGGCCCTTTAATAGAACATAAATCAGCAAACATATTTCCAACATATTGTACACTTATGCAGTCAAAGAATAGGTGGCTAATGCATGTCTGTTTCTCTGATGGCAGCTTTGATATTAATGAGAGTGATCATGACTGTTTTATGCTGCCTCTCACAAGTGGCCAGCAGCTAGCATCCAGTAAATTTATCACTGAATATGTGTCAGTGCTTCAGACAACAACAAAACTGAACTATTACTTTAAAACCCACCAGAATACCATAAAGTCCATTAAAAAAAACCAGTGTCAGCATGAAAGCAGCGTTTCTCCAATGGGGTCCAAGACACGACCATACAAAGGGGCTCTTTGTAAAGAACAAAAAAAAAGATCATAAACCCTTTTTTAAGTGAAAATTATTCCAAGAGAAATACATTTGTAAGCCTTTCCGACATTTATTCTAAAAATAAAAAAACCACTGCATTAAACCATGGAGGAACATAGAGCAGCATAGAGGAATGTAGAGGAGCATGGAGGAGCATGGGGATGCATGGAGGAACATGGAAGAACGTGGGGGAACATTAAATAGTTTTGGAGGAGCATGTATAAGCATGACAGAAGATGGAGGCTCTGGGGCCTAGCAACACAAGTGTGTGAAAAAAAAGCAGTGCAAACATCAACACAAAGATGCACTTAGTTTGTTAAAGGTCCATCCATACAGTGGGTCACCACATGAAACAATTAATATGTCCTTTATTCTAACACAGATTTACCATGGGAGGTGGAAATATGTTCATCTTCCTGTGACTGGTGGCAAATTCAATTGGCACTCACTTTATCTCCATGAGGATTCATCTTATCTGTGACCCAGTTGTACATTGCGTAAAATTGGATTACTCTCAGTGGGCACGTAGACTGTGGAAGCTTATTTTGTCTTTTAACACGGTCAAATCAAATAATGAAAAACCCATCTCAAGACTTTTCTTTTTGTCTCGATCAGCATAGCAGTCATCACTGATTATGTCAGGTCTGGATGATAGACATGACTACAAAGGCTGCAGTTAATGTCAACCAGTCAGAA
This sequence comes from Brachirus orientalis, assembly GCA_016785285.1. Lineage (NCBI taxonomy): Eukaryota > Metazoa > Chordata > Actinopteri > Pleuronectiformes > Soleidae > Brachirus > Brachirus orientalis. The sequence continues at coordinate 1,332,916 of JAFBJR010000010.1, forward strand.
TAGCTCGAGGTAGTGGTGAAAATCAGGCGCATTTTGCAAGTTTTGTGCACAGTGCAGGGTGCGCAGCAAGGCTCAAGTACTCCTCTGTCCCGCCTCTGTCTCTCCTACCAGCAAGTAGCATAGAGAAGGGGGAGAAGGCATGACTAGGTTTAACACACTCTTCACCAATCAAATGAGCTCCTCTCCTCACCTTTAAATGTGCCGCGGCGAGGCGCAGTGCAAGTTTCATTTCGCCATGGACGAAGGAGACAGCTGCAACATCAGAGAGAGGAAAACTGATGTTTGGTCCGTGAGGTCCAAGCTCACCGTGGCCGAATATATGATCACATGAACAGACCTCCACAGGCTGATGATGCAAAAGGAGCCAAAAGGAGGTTACCAATATTATTATAAGAAGGAGACTAGTTCAATTAATCAATTAAATTGATGTTAGCACCATTTTGCTTCATGAGTAATTTTATGTATCTTTAATGTGATTGAGTAAATTGTGGCCAGAAATGTATAAACGCAAACATTTAAGGACAGAGCTGTACAGCAGGTGGTCTCTCCTCGCCCTTTTGCTTTTATTGGAAAATATGAAATGCATACAGCTTAGAAGCATGACAAGCAGCAAATAGGAAAGAGGGTGTGCACATTTAACTTTAGTGGGTTTTGAATGACATCCTTTCAAGGACGATCCTGCCTGAAAATGCTTATAAACTCACCTAACAAATTTAATTTAATACCAGAATATATTGGCTGCAAACTAAGTGACATTGTCCTTCAGTTGTATATTTTAACTGCACCAGGTAAAATTCTTTATTGACCCCAATTTTTTCAGAAATAGATACTGAAGATGTGACATTGTCCTTGAAGGAAGTTGTAATGCTGTGGTAAATTTGTTAAGCAGTGACACAATAGCAGGCTATTAACATACAACATTACATCAACATAGTATGATATTTATTGGAAATTGTACAACTGAGCAACCTATTAAGCTTTTACAAATAGGGTTGATCATGTATTGTGGTCACGTCATCCCACATTCACTTGTGGATTCACTGAGAAATTGAAATTGGATTTTGGTGACATTTGGGTAAATTTCTTGATTGTACTTGTTACTATGCACTGAGTGTTTGTCACTAAATCAAAACACGGAAGTGACTTACTAAATGTGCTTGCTAGGCTAGGGGAATATATTTTAAAATTAATTATTACAAGTTTGTATAGCCCTGGTCCTTTTCATTCTGATTTTCGTTGAACCTAGCAGTCCTCAAGAACCCTCGGATCTCCTGGAAGTCACTTTTAAATGATTCCAAAAGTCAGAACAAAGGCCCACAGTAAGGCTTTTTTTTATTTTATTGCAGCCCACTGTGGAACAACCTAACAGTGTTCATAGTTTTAAGAGCAGAACACCATATTTAGAAATGTAATTCATTTGAACTGATTTATTTTTTTTTGTGGTTTTATGCTAATCAATTTATTAAGTATGTGTTTATTCAATATTGTATTTTTTATCTATCTGTTTTTCATTTGTTGATTTATTACCTCTACCAAGGAGGTTACGTTTTTGCCAGCATTGGTTTGTCTGTCTGTTACCAAAATAATTCAAAAATTTATGGATGGTTTTGATGAAGAATTCTTTATCATTGCTTGGTGGAGGTCTGCATAAACATGATGCATCAACAAACAAAGAATAAAACAAGAGTGTTCTAAAAGAGTGTTTGTGTCCCTTCTGTGATGTGAAGGCCACTGTAGTTCCCTGATATGTTTGGGAAAAGGAAAGGAAAGGGAAACATAGCCTTATTCAGACTCAAAATGCAATTTAAAGCAAGGGGTTATTATGTTTAAGCCTGTTGCTCAATCTGCTTAAGGAACAATTTACTCTTTTACTTAACAGTTAGCATAGGGCCCTTATATCAACAACTAATCAATTTTTCTTGTATAGATGAAGTTTTTTTAATAGGTTCTTTTCACTAATGAAGCCCTCTTCTTTTCCTTGCCCCCAATATCAAAACAATTTCCACAGCACCGTTCTTTTTTTAAATTGTTAAGGACTGATATGCAATACTTGAGGGTCACTAGCTGAAACATGTTAGCACAAATGTCACAATTATCATAACAGTAATGGTAACCAGTGCAGTTGCTAGGAATTCCGGGCCCCCTGAAAGAATATCAGCATGGGCCCCTTTATCCCATTCATTGCCACTTTTTTAACTGTGTATTATGATGTTTTTCTTTGTTTTTCTGTTGATGCCTGGTGTATAATCACTCAACAATGAGTTAGAGTATTATTATCTAAATTATTCCCATTTCTGATTTACAACACGTTATTACACCTCTGATTGCATACATCTTCAATTAACCACTCAACAAATAAGTGGTGGGTATTTTATTGTATTTATTAACAATCAAGCACTGATATGCAATAATAATAATAAAAAACTCAAAGTGTCCTGGCTCAAGATAGTCCACAAGGTGGAGGCCAAGCCAGATATGTAGCATTTAACTTAAATGTGCAGGTAACACCAACAGCACATGAAATACTTTGTTATAAAATAAATATCAAAAACAACAACAACAAAAAAAACAAACCTCATCTAATCTCAGTTTAGGTTTGAACTGGCTTGTTTGTTCTAACTAGCTTGCATGGTGCAATATCCCTGTCAGTCTAATGGCACACAAAAAAACACAAATCTGGACACCGGAAAAGGCTAGAGAGGGAGGCCAGGGCGAGGAACAACAGAGCAGGGGCCCAGGACGTCAATTTTTTTTTCCTAAGAATGGTGAGAGTAAAACTACCGAGGGCGCCTACTTGTTCATTCATTCATTAATTGTCTGTAACGCGTACCTGAGGGGGCGCAGGGGCTGTAGCTTAAGTTAGCTGTCAATTGTCGGGTGAGAAGCAGACAGGTGGGCTACACTCTGGGCAAGTCGCCAGTTCATTGTAGAGCAGCGATTCCTAGTGTAGATAACTGAACGTTACTAATTTGGAGGCTATCGACAGCGGACTGCGTGTTTCACACATATTGCTGTCGGGCAGTGCTCCAGTAAGCACCAAGCACCCACTCAGTTACGAGGCTATCATCTTGATCTCCCTCACTCCCTGGAAGGGAAGTCCCTGCTGGAGTTCACTCGTGCTCAATTCAAACCTGCGGTGTCAGTGGACCAAATAATTTAGAGAAGGGGCCAAGGGGGTTATTCAAATTATTAAAATTAAAATATTGCGTGACTTTGTGGCTTTATTTTAGTTTGGATTCATTACTATGAATACATATATTAGTTAAGCCTATGCATAATAATTTAGTCGTAGAGGCTACTGGGGGCTATGTGTGGGCCCTGATGAGCTGTGGGCCCTTAGAATTGTCATCACCTTTCCCCCCTATACGACGGCGCTGATGGTAACAGTAATAACTTTGTGTAGCCAGTGTGTTACAGAATATGATCAAAACAGAGTACACAGCAAAATATGGAATAATAAATAAAACAGACACACACAGGATAACTTGAATGAAATATAATGTACTGTAATATAATATAATAAAATATATGTACTGTATGTCCCTGAACCAAAAGTGATATTGTCATATACAATATGTTACAATTATAGTGATATATTGCCATCACATAAATTAATTCTCTGGATTTATAACACTATGAAGCTTCTGCTGGGGTCATAGACATGGCTAGTTAAAGCAGACCTTGGCAAGTTTGGACACTTTTCTCTACAGAGCTCCCCCTAGAGTACATATTTTTACGACACCATCGTAAACATTCATTCATCCATCGTCTACCTCTTTTTCCTCACTGTTGTAAAAGCTCACCACTGATTGCCCCCCCCCCCATGTCACTCACCATCCATTTTGCATGCGACTGTGTTTATCAATACTTGACATTCAAAAAAAGCCACTCAATTGTGGCCTCTCGCTCCACTGCTTTGCTGTGAAGCAACATATATAGAATATAACTTATATAACTTATATAGAATGTCCCTGCTTCTTTGGTTGACAGCTTACTGGAACTCATCAGGCTGACTTATTAAAAACCAGAAAGCAATCAATTGTCTGGTTTTCAAATATCAATTTCCCCTTTTAATTTAAAAGAACAATTTATGTTTCTTAAATCACAAATGTGTGATTTTCAACTGACATTTCAGGTTACTATTATTATTTGGTTATTATTATTATTATTATTATTATTAATTGTTGTATGACTTTCAAGAAGTGAAACACAAAAATCATGCATGTTTTGTTGATCACCTAGTAAAACATATATTGTTAATAAAAAGTATAATCATGAGGAGTAAGCTCTACAATTAATGTGTATGCATTTGAATGCATAATACTCATAAATTAATTTTATTCATGAATTATGCAGATACATTTATACAGTGGTTCTCCAAATTATCCTCTTCCCTTTGGGTACTCAGTCTCTTAGAGGTTGGTGACCCTTGGTCTAACAGATATGAAAAACCTATTCATAATTTGTATTCATACATATGTCTACAGTGTGTTCATATGTGTTTTAGACATACGTATATGGCATTATCAATTAGTTTGTTGTTTGTTTGTTATTGTCATATCCAAATACTGATATGAAAATTCCTATAATGCAGCCTATGTACAGTACACAGATTATATTTACATATGAGTAAACACCAAATCCACCATAGCCTCTCTGTAAAGGTAGGGGTTTGAAAGATGACACTAACGGAGAAAAAAGCAAATGAATGATGTTAAAGTGAAGTTCCATTTGGCTCCCCCAGTTTCAGAATACATGCTGGCTAAATGGTGTGATATGCCATGAATTAAACATAGCCATTGTTGTTGGTATCAGCAACACATTTGCTTAGTGAGTCATACAAGTAATTGTGATTTTCATTTTAATTGCTGTCTGTTACTTTTATACCATAATCATACTATAAACATACAGTATAACCCCATATTGTTGTAATAACAACTTAAGGCGAAAATTCATTAAATATATAGTAAACCTATATGTGCTGGGATGGACTATATTTCAGCAACATGTCCAGCGATTTGACTCAAAATCAACAAACAACAACAAGCAACACACTTTCCATGATGATCATGGAAGTCTCATTGAAAAGTCAAGCACCTTGAGCTTCGTCTTAAAAACTATATACTATGTGCTATATGGACTTTAAAATCAACAATATAGGTTTTCAAATTTAAAAATTCTAATTAGGTCTTCTTCTCTTATTTTCCTCATTACTGCTCAAATTCAACTGCCAAACCACATAAGCCCCAATAACAACACACAGAAGGATTCTGACATTTAATCTGAGCTCTACTATAAATTAACACATAGGTGATATTTCCTACAATTACAGTATTGTAATGCTGACTGTTTACCTCAACTTGTTGGTCCATTTCTTAGATTTTGTTATTGATTTATATTGGATTGAAGTTGTCTTTTTAGTAGATCAAATGCTGTGATACAGTTACACCATAGCAAAAGAACCACAGTTAGTTGCATTGAAAGAGCAACAAAGAGGCTAATTAAAGTAAACATGGCTCATGAGAACAAAAAGTAACAATCAAACAATTATGCAATTATTGTGATCGAACTATACCCAGGGTTCAAATGTGATCTGATTCCCAAATCAAAATTACTTGATTAACTGATTGATATGGTTAATCATGAATCCTGCTTTAAAATGAAACAAGGATCAACCTGACCTGGTGCATAATTGAAACATCAAATCACCAGACAGCCAGTGTAAATGAGGCTGACAATACAAACATTACTCATTCAAAGATTTTGTGCAATCAACAAAAGTGCTTAGGATACTCATTAAATATATATACATATATGATGGTTCTATGTTTCACATCTGCATGTAGAGGTTATAGACGTCATGCTGAGCTATGGCCTCAGTGAAAGTAAACCTGCCATGTTTTTTGTGTCTTGTGTACTCAGATGTAATTGTATGAAAAAATGCCTACCAGCGCACAGATCTTCAGACATCTACAGAGACCAATGAGGAGAAAGTTTTTCAATTGTTTACAATTGTCTTTGAATAGAGGAAAGGACGGTCAGAGCCAAGACACAAACCAGGAGTAAGAGGGAATTTCTGGATGTTATGCAAAGCAAAGAGAGAATCTTTAGAAGAAGCAGTAACTTCATTCTTTTTACTCTCTATCCTATTCTTTAACTCTCTTTATCAGTGACAGTTGAAAGGCCTCTGTCCCTCTCCAGTGCTCACTTGGTTTCTTTGTGTCATTCAGAGAAGGGTAGGGTCATTTCTCAGAGTCAAGTCAACCTTCAAAGAATTCAGTTTGTTTTCGCACACTGAATTCTAATACCACATTTTCATTAAAGTCCCCATAAATACAATTCAGAAATGTGAATCTAAGCATGTTTTTCATATTTGAATTTCTTGCTGAAGCTAAGTGAAAAGACTGTGAACTATGAGAGTGTGAACAAAGTTGAACAAGTTAAAAAACTATATTAAAGTTCACGTTATATCCCTAAAATGGAACTAGCTTAGATTTGAGTAGTATATAAGGTATACATTTTTTCACGTGCACGTTCAATGCACGTACATGTTGCGTGTGAGTGCGCGCACCCCATCTTAACTGAAGGTTAAGAGGTTACGGAAGGTTAACTGAAGGTTAAGAGGTGAGACGAGCTTATCAGCTTGAATGGAAACTCCATTACTAATGTTTTTCATTAATTCATTATTTTATTCTGTTTTTAAATTTATGTAAAGACGTGTTAAACTTTTTTTAATTCTTACACACTAAAGAAAAAGGGTTATTCTGCATTCATTTTCTCACAATGCAAAACAAGGAATTAAAGCATTATGTTTTTCATTAGTTCATTAGTTTATTCTGTTTTTAAATATGTGTTGTCTAAACCTTATACAAGGGTTTTAAAAATCACTAGAGAGGTGGAAGTTGTTCTCAAGTCATTGTAGGAGGTGTGTCTGTTTCTTACATTACAAGTATTTAGTTGTCCTGGTGTACTCAATTTACCTCAACTATGGGACCTCTTTTACTGCGTATTCCCTCTTTATACTGACGCTGAAGGCATCAAATATACACTGCAAGACAACTATTTTAACGTCAGACTGCTACATTTTCATCCTGAGAATTCTACACATGGCTAATACATGTATTCATTTTGATGTCATTACTCCAAAACGTTGCATAAATATTGACGATGATCAACTGCTCATGGCTCCTAAAAAGAAAAGATCCACACCCTTGCATGTATCCCATTTTCTGGATCAAAAAGCATGATTTCCTAGGTACGAGTGGGATGTGCAAGACTGTAGGGTTTCAGGATATTTGTTTGATCAAGGAACTGTGTGCCTCTACACAAGAGAAGCTGATAAAATGTTTCTACAAGGAGTAACTCCTCACATCCAATTTTTTGCCAAGGACTGGGATTATTTCAGAAACAAAATCTGTAAAGAGTTGAGTAACTCAAAAGGCATGTATGCAGTGTTATGGGATGGGTCAAAGTATGGAGAAACCTAGTGTAGAGATGGATTTTGAGGTCTGTGATCCTGAATCGTACATATTTTTCAGACAGTGTATGGACAGTGCTGTTATTCGCGACGCCTGAAAGGTTACTCCGCATGAAGACAAGCTCTATCCCCTCACATCTGAAGAGTGGGAGACATGGTTCACCAACAGATTTCTAGTTCAGTGGAGCGAATGGGAGAAACCTCTAGCCATTTTTGAACATATTGATGCTTTGTTCAGATGGTAAAAAGTTTACAAGTTCTACAATGACCTCAAAATGAAAATGTTTGATGATGATGATGAAAATGTTGTTGGAGGGATAGGTTAAAGTTTACAAGTCCTACAATGATGTTTGATAATGATGATGATGTTGAAAATATTGTTGGATACCGTTGATGAGGTTATACATGGTAATACATAGAATATATGTCTGTACAGGTGATAATTAAAGTTCCGTGCCTTTATTATAGATTTGTGTGTTTTGAACAGAAAACAATGTGTGAATGTTAAAAAATGTAATGAAGGATATTGTGGAATTACTACTTCGTAAAAATCCTAACGCTTGTTTTGAGTTTTTGAATTGTTTATCTGTTTAAAATATGTGTGATTTTCCTACAAAAAAAACCACAGTGTTAACCATTCCTGCTCATGTCTTCTAACGATGGTTGAGGACGCAGGGGAGATCTTCTCCAGGGCCAAAGGCGTTCCTCCGGGGCTAACTCCCTTGTATTTCACGTTGGTCACCAGAGTAGCAGATAAGAAAATAACAGACAGTTCTTACTGAAGAGATGGGGACTTTATTAATCCACTCCACTGCAAACGTAGCACTTTTCCTCACTATCTGCCCCAGTGGCTGTATCTGCCTCCCTCATCATGACATGTATAGCCGCATGTCGTCATTTAGTCGCTGGTTGTCAAGGTGGTGTCCAGAAAACAACGTCTCTTTTGTAGATAACTGGAAAACCTTTTGGGGAAAACCTGGTCTTATGAGGAGGGACGGCATCCATCCCACTTTGGATGGAGCGGCCCTCTTAGCTAGAAACATAGCTCACTTTATTAGACACCAAAACCCCTGACAATCCAGAGTTGAGACCAGGAAACAGAGGTGCAGTCCTACACGCTCCTCTGTGCTTTTGCTGCAGCAGTCACCTTCCCAGCACTATATAAATTCCGTGTCTATCCCCCGGCCACTTAAAATACTTAGCCAGAGAAAAACTATTAGAGGAGTGACTGACACAAACCTAATAAAAATAAAAACCATCACTCAAAGTGAATTTAAAAATACTTTAATAAAAAGCGGGCTATTAAATATCAGGTCACTTTCCTCAAAATCACTCTTAGTCAATGATTTAAGCTCCTCTCCTGTGGAACCAGCTCCCACTGTGGGTCAGGGAGGTAGATACTGTCCCTACATTTAAAGTTAGACTTAAGACTTTCCTTTTTATTAAAGCTTATAGTTACGGCTGGTTCAAGTCAACACTGAGCCATTGCTTAATTATGCTGCCATAGGCCTAGACTGCTGGGGGAACAGCCATTATGCAGCGAGCACTCTCATTCTCTTTCTCCCCCCTTCTCTCTTTATGTCTCTCTCTCTTTCTTCGCTGTCTCCTTCTCCCTCCTCTCCTCCTCAAACGCTCATACTTGTATCATGTCAATAACATTGTTTTCTCTCCCGTCCCCTAGTTTGTGCTTCCCTCTCTCTGTCTTATTTCACAGATATCCCTGATTCCAGAGCTTCAACACCACAGCTCAAATATTAAAACTATAACCATTACCATATATCATATAGCTACTCGTTACTGCTAAGGTTAATTATTCATGAGCCAGTTCCAGCCACTCACGCATTTGTTGCACATACTCTGGGGCTGAAGGTGCATGATCAGAATCTGGGGGCAAACCAGCTATGAGGTCCACTGGCTCATTATTTCTTGTCCAAACATCATGTAGTTGGGTGTGAAACCAGTAGCACTGTGCTTGGTCGCTCTGTAGGCCATAACTGCATATGGGATCATCAGTTCCCAATCCCAGTGACATCGTTCTGCAGTAGAGGCCAGGATCTTTTGAAGTGTGGCATTGAAACGTTCAACTTGGCCATTGGATTGTGGTCTGAAGGGCATAGTATGGGTTTTTTTGATACCAAACAGACGGCATATCTCTTGGAATACTTCTGATTCAAAATTGTGCCCTTGGTCGCTGTGTAGAGAGTGAGGCACTCCAAAGTGACACTCCCAGTGTGTTGCGACAACATGTGCTACTATCGTAGCCTTTTCGTCTGGGATAGGAGAAATGCTTTGGTCCATTTTGTGAAACACTCCTGTATCACAAGAACGCAGCAGTTTTTGCGTTCTGTCTCATTGAGTGGGCCCATAATATCCAGTGCGATGCGCTCCATGCTGGCTCCAACCCTGACAGTTCCCAAGGGCGCTTGTGGAGTTTTGTGGGGTCTAGCTCTGCATGCAACAGTTAGCACAAGTCCGGCACCAGAAGGCCACATCCTCCCTCATGTGATACCAGTAGTACCTGGTTTGCAGTCTGGCCACAGTCCGTTCAATACCAAAATGTCCACCTACTGGCCCCTCATGCATTTGGCGCATAACATCAGGTAGCACTTTGCATGGCAGAACAATTTGGTGATAGAACTGTGTATCATCCAAACAGTAAAAGCGACAGACCAGAACTCCATCCCTGAAATACAGCCTTTTCCATTGACTCCAGTATGTTTTGGTGGCTGGGCTGCAGGAGAAGACTGTGGTCCGGGGGGGGGGGGCGCTCACTGCTGGCCTCTTCCGGGGGGGGGGGTGCTCACTGCTGGCCTCTAACCAAGCTCTGATTGGTGCAATGTATCAGCAACTTGGGCCCGGCACCAGACCCCCAAGTACAGGGAAGGGCCAAGGGTCCAAAGGCCCGCCACGTCCGACCCCTCAGTGTCCAGGCATCCCGACTGCATCCGGAGGCCCAAGCACCCATCGTTGGCGTCTGCCTAGTGGGCGGGCCGCCCCCCATCGCAGCACTCCTGGAGAGCTGCATCAAGGTAGGCCACGGCCACACCCACCCTGGTCACCCCCCCTGATAGAGCGAGGGAGGGCCAGACCCCCCCACAACGAGCAGCAACCCGGGGCCGCCACAGCTGTCCCCACCCAGACTGCCAACCTCCACCCAGCCGAGGTCCAGGGAGGATCCGGGTGAACGCTCCTGCTCACCCCCCCTGTTATCACCCATCAGGGCCTGGTGGTGTGTGTATGCGTGTGTGTGTGTCATATGTGGGGTGTGTATGTTATGTTATGTCTAATGTGCAATTAAAAGTGGGGGTTAGAGAATGTGGCACAGACCCTCCACTGCTGGCAGACAGTGGAGCTGTCGACATGCCACATCCCGTCCCCCAAATCCTAGTGTCTATTGGGCAATAAAAATTGAGGGATAGCAGCCGCCCAACAGGGGAGGAGATGGGGAGTGAAGCCACCATGTGGTGCCCCCACCCCACAACCCCCCCAGCAGCTCGACCGCGCCTCCCCCAACGCCTAGTGTATATGTGTGGGAATGTACCAGTCCTGGGGTGGCTACATAGGGGGTGAGAAGGAGCGACCACCCGGGTAGGGTGCCAGCTTCCTGACTGGCAGCCCCACACTCCCCCGTCCCACCCCGATCCCCAGCCAAAGTGGCCAGGCCTGTCCAGGCAGGGCCATCCCGTGGGACCCCGGGAGTACCACTGCAGTGAAAGAGCAAAACCCACCCCCAGTCCACAGGGGAGGGAGGCCCCCGATGAGTACGGCCCCCCAGACGCGGGCGGGACCCGTACCATGGCCAGCATGGCATCCCCATGGCGATAGCCCCGGCCCCATCCGTGCTCATGTCTTCTAACGATGGTTGAGGACGCAGGGGAGATCTTCTCCAGGGCCAAAGGCTTTCCTCTGGGGCTAACTCCCTTGTATTTCATGTGGGTCACCAGAGTAGCACAACTGTCTCATGTGTCAGAAATAAAAATTCCTAAACACAGACAATGAGTGTTTATTCTTATAACAACAGTGATGGAGGAGGTTATGAAAAAAATATACTATGACCTGAAAAATGCAGGAGGATATGGTGGCATACAAAAGCTAAAACAGGCTGTGTTCAAAAATACCGGTATTAGTTGCACAGATTCTGATATAGAAAATTGGCTCTTAAAACAAGATGTTTACACTCTTCATAAAAATGCTCTCGTGCATTTTAAGAGAAATAGGGTTTTAGTAAACAAAATAGATGGGCAAAATTGTACAGTTTACCACATCCAACGACACTAAGGCATGTAATGTTGAACGTTCCAATAGGACTCTGAAAACTAAGATGTGGAGATATTTAACCGCCAATAATTCCAGACGATGTATATGTTGACATTCTGCAAGACTTAGTTGACTCATATAACCACGGTTATTATCGTAGCATTAAAATGAGTCCGTCCGAGGTAACAAAAGACAAGGAACACGTTTTTAAAAACCTGTACCCAAAAAAGGACAAAGATTTGATTCACTTTAAATTTAAAATCTGTGATACGGTGAGAATTTTAAAATTGAGAGGTTCTTTTAAAAAAGGTTATAAACAGAATTATACGGACAAATTTTTTACTATGGCGGAATGTGTTCCCACAAAAACCTTTACACATTAAAAGTCTATAATGGAGAGAAATTAGATGGGACCTTTTATGGACCAGAGCTGCAAAAAATTATTATTGATAAAAACCAGACCTTCAAAATAGAAAAGATATTATCTAGGAAGAAAAGGGGTCAGAATATGGCATTAGTTAAATGGGTTGGATGGCCTGATAAATCTAATCTAAACTCACAATCTAGTCTCTGAAATAGCATTTGTTTTGTTAAGCGTTCATTGCTTTAAGCTTTTGTTAGCTTAACTCTGTCTCTCACGTAGATTCACACTCTGTGGTTTTCCTAGCTTAACAGTTAGCTTAGCAGCGATGGCTTCTCTCTCTCCTTCTCCCTCTCCTGCTCTCTCTTGTGTTGTGTGCCACATGTTTGGTTACTCCTCTGCCTCCTTTAGTGATAACGGTACTTGTAATAAATATAGCTTGTTTGCCAGGATGGAGGCAAGACTTTGCGAAGTAGAAACCCGGCTCCGCACCATAGAAGCTAAATCAGTTAGCCAGTCTTCTGTAGCCGGTGCGGATCACATAGCGGTAGCATTAGCTCCCCCAGCAGCTCCTGTGTAGCTGAGAGATCAACAGGATAGCTGGGCGACTGTCCGTAATAAGAGGCATAATGCTAAACAGAAAAGCCTGATTCACCACCAACCACTTCACACTTCCAACAAGTTTTCCCCACTCAGTGACACACAGGCTGAGAAGCAAACTCTGGTCATGGGTGACTGTTTTAAGGAATGTGAAAGTATAGCGACGCCAGCAACCATAGTCAGGTGTTTTCCTGGGGCCAGAGCGGGCGACATAGAGTCCTATCTGAAACTGCAGGCTAAAGATAATCGTAAACTCAGTAAAGTTTCTATACGTTTAGGCAGTAATGACATCCGATTACGGCAATCGGAGGTCACAAAGATTAATGTTTAATCTGTGTGTAGGTACGCTAAGTCAATGTTGGACACCGTAATTTCTTCCTTATGTGACCAGTGATGACATGTATAGCTGCATGTTGTCATTAAACAATCATTCGCTGGCTGTCTCAGTGGTGTCCAGAAAACAACATTACTTTTATAGATGACTGGCTTTCTTTCTGGGGAAAACCTGGTCTCATGAGCAGAGATGGTGTCCATCCCACTTTGGATGGAGCTGCTCTCTTATCTAGAAATATATCAAAGTTTATTAGAACTCCAACACCATAACAGTCCAGAGGTGAGACCAGACAGAGTTGCAATCTTACTCGCTCCTCTGTGCTTCTTTTTGAGCAGTCACCTCCTCAAAAGCCCATAGAGACTGTGTTTGTCCCCCAGCCAACAAAATTAAATAAATCATAATTGTGGGGGATTTCAACGTCAAAACCATCAACCTGTCAGTAAGATCCCATCTCCACCAAACTGTTTAAAAATGTTTTTCCATTAATTAATTGCTCCATATTAAATCAAATTAACCTTTCCTTATTGACTGGATATGTACCCCAAGCTTTTAAAGTTGCAGTTATTAAGCCCCTTCTTAAAAAAGCTACCCTCGACCCAGATGTCGATACTAGAAAAGGCAGTTGCAAATCAGTTATGTGAATATCTGCATAGTAACAGGCTGTTTGAAGATTTCCAGTTACCAATGACCTCCTCTTGGCCTCAGATAATGGTCAGGTCTCTATACTTGTCCTGTTAGATCTTAGTGCTGCATTTGACACCATTGATCATAAAATTCTACTGCAGAGACTAGAGCAGACTTTGGGAATCTCAGGTACTGCCCTCTGCTGGTGTCAATCATATCTGACAGATAATGATTGACACCAGCATGATAATGACTCATTGCAGACAAAAGTTAATTATAGAGTTCCACAGGGCTCAGTTCTTGGGCCTATACTTTTTACCTTATATATGCTTCCTTTAGGGAACATTATTAGAAAGCACAACATACACTTTCATTGTTATGCAGATGATACACAACTTTATTTATCAATGAGGCCGGAAGAAATAAATCAGGTTGTTCAACTCCAGGAATGTCTTAAAGACATTAAGTCCTGGATGACCTGTAACTTCCTACTTCTAAACTCAGACAAAACTGAGGTTATTATACTCTCTCTAAACACCTCAGAGACAAACTTTCTGACCATATTGTCACTTTAGATGACATCACCATGGCATCCAGTTCCACTGTAAGGAATCTTGGAGTTATGTTTGACCAGGATATATCATTTGACTCACATATTAAACAAATTTCCAAAACAGTCTTCTTCTGCCTGCGAAACATTATGAAAATTAGAAACATTTTATCCTTAAAGGGAACACATAACTCCCATTTTAGCCTCACTTCACTGGCTGCATGTGCACTTAGAGTTTATTTTAAAATCCTTCTATTTGCTTTTAAATCCTTAAATGGTCTTGCCCCGCCATACCTCGCAGAGCTGCTTCATCCTTATACTCCTGCCTGGTCTTTGAGGTCAGCTGATCAGCTGCTCCTACAGATTCCTAAATCTAAATGAAAGCTCAGAGGGGACAGAGCTTTTTCTGTTGCTGCGCCTAGATTGTGGAA